>JASFAX010000278.1:0-72439 GCA_030737875.1 Allium sativum | reverse complement strand
TTCCCAATCCCAACCTATTCATCCCATGAAGCAAAACTGGTAATACTCCATATTTAACACCACAGTGTTGTCGGTAAAATTAATTACCATTTCACGTTCAAATCTGATTAAAGATTTAACTATCGCCTTGGAGCAAAACTGGTGATACTCCATTCTCGCTCATTTGCCAAACTTGATAATTTGAATTATCAATTCACTTTTCAATCTAATTGCAGATTCAATAAAACTCCTTTTACTGGGTTAAAGAACTAGTGTCATTTAAAACACAATTCACGATAAACCAAAAACACTTTCTATTTATTTTCGGGTTGAAGAACTAGTGTTATTTAAAACACAGTTCACGATAAACCCATGAATCAATTCTATTTAAACCATTTCAAATCCAGTTTATTTATTTAAAAATAAATGGGTTTTAATTTCAGTTCAAAACTAGTTCATTTCGATAAAAACCTATTTTTATCTTTTCAAATATGGAGTTTTTCATCCCAATTTTTCCCAAATCATTTCTTATGATTTTACACTAATTATTACTATTTTTAATAATTTTATCAAGGCCCGTACAGTCGATCTCCATCATCGGTCATCGAACTGCACTTACAGCGACCTTTTTCAAATTTGATTTGGACATATCTCCAAATCCAACCGTTAGATTTCAAATTTCTAATATTTGTTAGAAAGCTCTTTTCGATACGAACCCAACGGTTCCGGTTTTAGGAGAATCCGACGGTCGAATCTCCCGTAATGTTAGTTCGAAGTCAATGGTCGAAATTTTCGAACTGCCGCGGCGCGTTCTATTCAGGCCATTATATTATATATATATAATATATATTTCATTGATAACTATTTAAAACGAATTTTATAAATCTTTTTAAATTCGTTTCAAAAACATCTTCAACTTCCATTTCAAATTCAAATCAAAATTGAATTTTTCCTTATAAATTCGTTTTAAAATTCATTTCTATTCAATTCAAATTTCAATTCAATTTGAATTCATTTCAATTCGTTTCCAATTCAATTCGAATTCGTTTTCAATTCAATTCAAATTGGTTTTCTATTCGATTCAATTCAAATTGGTTTTCTATTCAGTTCAATTCAAATTCGTTTTCTATTCGATTCAATTCAAATTGGTTTTCTATTCAGTTCAATTCAAATTGGTTTTCTATTCAAATCAAATTTATTTCCTATTCAAATCAAATTCATCTTCTATTCAAATCAAATTCATTTTCTATTCAAATCAAATTCATTTCGTTTTCTATTTGAATCAAATTCATTTCGTTTTCTATTTGAATCAAATTCATTTCGTTTTCTATTTGAATCAAATTCATTTCGTTTTCTATTTGAATCAAATTCATTATATATTCAATTCGAATTCAATTCGTTATATATTCAATTCGAATTCGTTTTCTATTCAATTTAATTCAAATTTCATTTCAAAATATTCGATTTCGAAAGCACTTTTCAATATTCATTTTAAAATGAATAAAATCGATATAAATATCGTTCACGTCAAAATGGCGTCAATCAAATCAACACGGCTTCATATATTTCTATTTTCAAATATTCTATTTCAAATATTTCTTTTTCAAATATTTCCTATTCAAATATTTCTATTTCAAATATTTCTATTTTAAAATATTTCTATTTTAAAATATTTTGTTCAACACATGACTAATCTCAACGGATGAGTACTGTCAACACATGAACCTTTATTTTATATTGATAAAGATGTAAATTTTATTATTAAAATATTTCGTTCAACACATGACTAATCTCAACGGATGAGTACGGTCAACACATGAACCTTGATTTTATAATATTCTTTATTTTCTAAATTGGAATGAGGCCCAATCAATCACCATATAATAATAATTATATGGATTTTCATACATCACACGTATATAATAGCATGGAAAAATAATCAACCATCAACCAAAGTGCACTACACTGTATAAGCATCAAATATAGATATCTAACGCTTATAACAGCTTGTCAATCAATCGATCGACATATTTAATCAATCAGGATGAGTGAACTTCAAATTTCATCCCAACACCCATGTGGGGTTTCAAACAATCAAACACAGATTTTTATTTGTGCAGGTTGGCGATGTGTAAAATTTATCGTCCCAATCAATGTCATTCAAATCAGTGTACATAAACAAACCGTCCGGTTTGTAAATGAATATTTTATTTTATTCACTTCCACGTTAAAAATTATATTTTTAACGATAAAATATTTTATGTCAACACATGAATTTCTATTCAGTTCATTTACACAATAAAAATGATATTTTTATTTTTCTAACATATTTTAGAAAATTTCGGTGGCATAACGGCACGATACTAGAAACGGGACAAGGCCTAGCCTTATCCCCGGTCTAGTGAAGGCTCATGCCATTCACACATCAATCAAATCAATTTAATTTCACCAAACAATTCAATTCAAACCAAATAATCTAACCAACTACACAACCAAACAATTAAACAAACAAGCCATCCATGGTCTGTGGATGACGGGTGTCGGGTGCTACTAAACACCGTCTACATCCTAGTATATATATAACTAGAAAAGAAGTTGAAGAGTGAGAAATTCTCACCGATAGCTATTCCAATCATCTCGACACTTCATTTAGAGAAATCATCGCCATTCTCGCCTTTTTGTCACCTTCGTTGCCCGTATTCTCTACATATATAAAAATCACATTTTTATTTCGCTATTCAATATATAAAAATCGAATTTTTACTTCGTTATTCAATATATAAAAATCGAATTTTTACTTCGCTATACAATATATAAAAATCGAATTTTTACTTCGTTATTCAATATATAAAAATCGAATTTTTACTTCGCTATACAATATATAAAAATCGAATTTTTACTTCGTTATTTAATATATAAAAATCGAATTTTTACTTCGTTATTCAATATATAAAAATCGAATTTTTACTTCGCTATACGATATATAAAAATCGAATTTTTACTTCGCTATACAATATATAAAAATCGAATTTTTACTTCGTTATTCAATATATAAAAATCGAATTTTTACTTCGTTATTCAATATATAAAAATCGAATTTTTACTTCGCTATACAATATATAAAAATCGAATTTTTACTTCGTTATTCAATATATAAAAATCGAATTTTTACTTCGCTATTCGATATATAAAAATCGAATTTTTACTACGCTACTATATAGGTAAAAATTCTATTTCTATCCTGCTATTCTTCATATAAAGATTTCGCCTTTTCAAAAATATAGATTTCGCCCTTTCAAAAATATAGATTTCGCCTTTTCAAAAATATCATTATAAAAAATCACAATTTTATTTTGCTACACATATAAAGATGATATTTTTACTATCTTACCTATATAAAAATTATATTTTTCTCGAAGTAAAAATCATATTTTTACTTCACTACTCATCTCAAAATATCGTATTTTCTATTTTAAAAATATCGTCTTTTCTATTTTAAAAATATCGTCTTTTCTATTTGTTCAAATAAGAAAAAATCAAATCTTTTTAATTATAAACATCTCAGCTTTATTCGCTATTTCATATAAAACTGATTTTATATTTTCCTATAACCAAACACATTAAATAAAATAAAAGAAATAAAATAAAAAAATAAAAAAGAAGGCTTACATCGTTTTGGGAAGGGGTGGGGATGGCGGCTCAGGTGAGTTGGGTGTCGAGCAGGCGGTGGTGGGCCAGGGGAATGGGCGTTTGGGGTCGGCGGTCTGGGTTGCTGCGAGGGGAAAGGATCGAAGGAAGGAGGCTAGGGGGCTGCGGTCCTACGGCGGTGGGTGCGTGGGCGGAGGCGCCTGGAGTCGCGATGGGGGGATCGATCGTCGATCTCCCTCTTTTTTTTTTCTTTAATCTGAACGGAATGAACGAGGGAGAGGGGGGCCAACGGGTTTAAAGGGGAGAGAAAGGTTTTTATTTTTTTATTTAATTATTTAATTTTCCACCAAAAAGCAACTTTTATTTTCGACCTCAAAACGTGGCCCACTGCCTGTCGTCCATAGCGTTTTACCCCCATTCCGAACACAATGGGATATGTATCGTAGGCTGATTCAATCGTTTCGATCAGTTTCCGCTAAAATCAACATATAACTCTATATATTGAATTTGAACGCGCATTTCAATTTACCGGGTCACATACTAACTCGAAAAATTCCCGAAAAATATTTTCTAGCTTTGTATTGACGATACGGTCCTAACAAAACTAGTTTCGTCGAATTCTGAGACCGTTGGAAAAATGGCCATTTTCCAGTCGATTAAAATCAACTGAAACTGGTCAAACGCGTTTTCCTTTGCCACGCTCACATATGGATTCGAAAAATTATGAATTTGGAATCAAGCAATAATTTGATATCACGGACCCAACAAAAGTGGTTTCGTCGAAATCCGAGGTCGTTTGCAAAATTCCCATTTTTAAGGGCCTGAATTCCATAGCGACTATTCAGAATTTTCAACTGGACATATCTTTTGATCCCCGCTATGAAATTTAAATTTTTCAGATCCGTTGGAAAGAAATCATCAATTATATCCTATTATTTTTGGTTTCACTAAAATCCGGATTGTTTTGCACCCGGTATATTCAATTGAAGTTTGAAATCGAATTATCGAACTACCGCGCCATTTTCAATTCCTTTTATAATTATATATATAATTATTTATATTCTAACGACGACGCATATAAATATATTCGTTCGAATTATATTCAAAATAAATTTCTCATCAATATTATTTAAAATAATCCATTTTAAATATTCAAAATTCGCTAAAATTGCCAAAATAAAAATTTTAAACTGGTTCAGATTTTCCTGGTTATTACAATCTCCCCCACTTAAAACTTTTCATCCCCGAAAAGGAACAAAGTCGAAAGAGGTTTGATTAATCAGCTCTACGTTTGATCTGGCTTCCATTCTCCAACTTTTCAGTTTCCGAGAATTTTCAATTTTTCAAAAATTTGGCTAACACCCTAAATTTTCGAAAAATTTCGCCATAACCTCCCCTGCACCGGGAGCCACGGGAAAATCCCGAAATTGCCATATAGGCCTTCTGATCTCAAAAAGAAAAAGAAAAAGCCAAGCGGCTAGCCAAGCGGCTAGCCAATCGGCTCATAAAATCATCATCACCCAAACAAAACAGTAAATTATAGTAAACATGTACCTATTTGTCGGGCAAACAAATTTTATTCTCTGCTCTAGCCTCCTTGCTATGACCTGTTCAATGTAAGTACATGTATGTGCAAGCAAATGCGACCAATTTTCAATACAGTTCAATATTTGATTCAATTAGGCATAATGGTTCAAAATTATCAACCAAATAGACAAACAACACAAACATCAATCCATTAGTGAATTAGAGTTTCAGATTAATAAATTTGATATATATACAAAAAATCATGTTTTTGGTGCCAAATCACAACAAATAAATCTATCTATATTGGTTTTGGTTCTCACACCAGTCTAATGGAAATATATAGATATCATACCTTCGAAACACGAACACAAATTTTGATGATGATATATCAATTATAAGAACCATCTCCGGGTATCTAGAATGTGATTCTATATCTATCCAGTATATTAAAACATCGAATATACGTTCATGACGCGTATATGCAAAATCTTTATGTAGCGGATTGTCCAAATTCAATATAAATAAATTATTCAAATACGTATAAAACAATTTAAATTTTCAAAACAAAATTGTTTTCATTTGAAAAATATACTCTTCACACTCGTTCTAGGATACTACTGATCCTATCTCTAACGAGTCATTCTAATTGGATATTACTAATCCAATATCTGATGAATTCTTTCGTATGGTTCTAATGTGTCTTGTTCTCGAGCTCTGTAAACCAAAGCTCTGATACCAATTGTAGCGACCCGAACTTCCCCGGTCTCCGAAGAGATGAGAAAGAACGAATTACTGTGAGGACAAGACAAATCAGAACGCAGACGGAAGAACATTTCATTGTTATTACAACAATTCCATCAGAATACAAGAATATACAGAGTATGAATGAATAAATTACATTCGATTAATATCAGAGATTACAATAAATTACATAGCAGCGGAAAAACAATAGAAAACACAACTGAAAGTAATGCGCGGATACAGAGCTTTCTGAGCATCGTTCCAGCTATAAATCAGGATTCTGTGAATATAAATCTACAAAACCAAAACTACTAGCTGCCCGTGTAGAAAATAAGGGCACCCAGAGTTTAGGTTAAAACAATAAACTCCAGGTCAGTCATGTGACTGGTGTGAGAACTAAAACAGTTATTTAAAAATTTACTTTAAAAGAGAGTAATTCAAGGGACCACGCCGTATAACACGGAACGGGTTTCCTCCCAAGAATACCAGTGCATAGAATAAACAGCGCAATGCTTTTTCGAAAAATGAAGCTATTATAAGACCCAGGTCCCATCACACAATGCAACGCAAGCCGGAGGATAGGGTTTTACCTTATAACAGCCAAACATGCTTGGTACGTTTAAAACAAATCATTTGATACTATAATAAGTGTATAGTGTCAAAACAATTTCAATCATAAATATAAATCATAGACGGCATAAGTGCCCCATACCACTATGTCGCCATACTAGGCTCTACAAATAAAACCGAAATACACGTATTGGAAATTGGGTTTCCGTCATGAGTCGAGGCAAGGGGCAAGCTCCTCTCCGCTTCGAGACACTCTAGCAAATGTCTCAGGACTACACACTCTGGGTAACCCCTGGATGCTTCAGGACCGGTCCTCACTTACGTTAGAGGATTAATTATGCCTGAACACACGTTTCCCGGTCCTTACAGACCTAAAATCGAGGCGCCTCATCCAACAACCACATAGGTGAAAAGTATATAAATGTCAGGGTTGGTAAGTCACTGACACCACCAAAGCTAGAAATAAACGTCGTGCTCTCCCTGCAGTCCTTATCCCGTTTTTGACTCATACCAAGGTGTGAGGCTTGCGAATTCACGTTATACACAAAGCTACGCCACAGAGGCCGTGCTTTGATCATCAACCACAAGACTTTGCTTTTCAACAGAAGCCTTGATCATCGCATCTTAGCGTGCCACACAGGCAACTCATGCCATGCGACTGATGTCCATCGATATACAACCTCTGAGCTCGTACGTCTCAGAGAAGGGCGTTAAGCAAAAGAATAAATTCTCCGCCGCCAAACAGATGTATATTTAATAGAAATCAATCAACACAGAATAAAATCCAATGTCAGACACATAATCCATTTACAAGTCCGTTCTGGTTCTGAACGAAACCGGAGGCACTTTCCTCGCATATCCATCCATCTCCAAGTACGTCTGGACGACCACCGACTATTTCCATCCTCTTGGGTGTACAGCCCAATCAGGATCGTCCGTAATTATCCAAACGATGTGAAGACTTCCGGTCTTCGACCACCGTCTTCATCTTCGACTTATCGTCGAATCGGTTATTCAGAATGGGTGTAAACCCGGCCTTTCCGAACAACCCGCGTATATTAAAAACGAATGTTACACAAACACAACATACACCTCATTCCAATTCATATTCTCAGGGAAAAGTTCCCATTAATTTTATCCAAGATAAATTCTTTAAAATTTATCTTTAATCTTCCTTTGGATGTCGTTTCAAACCAAATTATGGTTTTCCAAACTAGTCGAGATTAGCGAACCACACCGAAGTAATTATTTATTTTATTTCCCAATCCCAACCTATTCATCCCATGAAGCAAAACTGGTAATACTCCATATTTAACACCACAGTGTTGTCGGTAAAATTAATTACCATTTCACGTTCAAATCTGATTAAAGATTTAACTATCGCCTTGGAGCAAAACTGGTGATACTCCATTCTCGCTCATTTGCCAAACTTGATAATTTGAATTATCAATTCACTTTTCAATCTAATTGCAGATTCAATAAAACTCCTTTTACTGGGTTAAAGAACTTGTGTCATTTAAAACACAATTCACGATAAACCCAAATCACATTCTATTTATTTTCGGGTTGAAGAACTAGTGTTATTTAAAACACAGTTCACGATAAACCCATGAATCAATTCTATTTAAACCATTTCAAATCCAGTTTATTTATTTAAAAATAAATGGGTTTTAATTTCAGTTCAAAACTAGTTCATTTCGATAAAAACCTATTTTTATCTTTTCAAATATGGAGTTTTTCATCCCAATTTTTTTCCAATCATTTCTTATGATTTTACACTAATTATTACTATTTTTAATAATTTTATCAAGGCACGTACAGTCGATCTCCATCAACGGTCATCGAACTGCACTTACAACGACCTTTTTCAAATTTGATTTGGACGTATCTCCAAATCAAACCGTTAAATTTCAAATTTCTAATATTCATTGGAAAGCTCTTTTCGATACGAACCCAACGGTTCCGGTTTTAGGAGAATCTGACGGTCGGATCTCCCGTAATGTTAGTTCGAAGTCAATGGTCGAAATTTTCGAACTGCCGCGGCGCGGCGCGTTCTATTCAGGCCATTATACTATATATATAATATATATAATATATATTTCGTCGATTACTATTTAAAACGAATTTTATAAATCATTTTAAATTCGTTTCAAAAACATCTTCAACTTCCATTTCAAATTCAAATCAAAATTGAATTTTTCCTTATAAATTCGTTTTAAAATTCATTTCTATTCAATTCAAATTTCAATTCAATTTGAATTCATTTCAATTCGTTTCCAATTCAATTCGAATTCGTTTTCAATTCAATTCAAATTGGTTTTCTATTCGATTCAATTCAAATTGGTTTTCTATTCAGTTCAATTCAAATTCGTTTTCTATTCGATTCAATTCAAATTGGTTTTCTATTCAGTTCAATTCAAATTGGTTTTCTATTCAAATCAAATTTATTTTCTATTCAAATCAAATTCATCTTCTATTCAAATCAAATTCATTTTCTATTCAAATCAGATTCATTTCGTTTTCTATTTGAATCAAATTCATTTCGTTTTCTATTTGAATCAAAATCATTTCGTTTTCTATTTGAATCAAATTCATTATATATTCAATTCGAATTCAATTCGTTATATATTCAATTCGAATTCGTTTTCTATTCAATTTAATTCAAATTTCATTTCAAAATATTCGATTTCGAAATCACTTTTCAATATTCATTTTAAAATGAATAAAATCGATATAAATATCGTTCACGTCAAAATGGCGTCAATCAAATCAACACGGCTTCATATATTTCTATTTTCAAATATTCTATTTCAAATATTTCTTTTTCAAACATTTCCTATTCAAATATTTCTATTTCAAATATTTCTATTTTAAAATATTTCTATTTTAAAATATTTTGTTCAACACATGACTAATCTCAACGGATGAGTACTGTCAACACATGAACCTTTATTTTATATTGATAAAGATGTAAATTTTATTATTAAAATATTTCATTCAACACATGACTAATCTCAACGGATGAGTACGGTCAACACATGAACCTTGATTTTATAATATTCTTTATTTTCTAAATTGGAATGACGTCCAATCAATCACTATATAATATTAATTATATGGATTTTCATACATCACACGTATATAATAGCATGGAAAAATAATCAACCATCAACCAAAGTGCACTACACTGTATAAGCATCAAATATAGATATCTAATGCTTATAACAGCCTGTCAATCAATCGATTGACATATTTAATCAATCAGGATGAGTGAACTTCAAATTTCATCCCAACACCCGTGTGGGGTTTCAAACAATCAAACACAGATTTTTATTTGTGCAGTTGGGCGATGTGTAAAATTTATCGTCCCAATCAATGTCAGTCAAATCAGTGTACATAAACAAACCGTCCGGTTTGTAAATGAATATTTTATTTTATTCACTTCCACGTTAAGAATTATATTTTTAACGATAAAATATTTTATGTCAACACATGAATTTCTATTCAGTTCATTTACACAATAAAAATGATATTTTTATTTTTCTAACATATTTTAGAAAATTTCGGTGGCATAACGGCATGATACTAGAAACGGGACAAGGCCTAGCCTTATCCCCGGTCTAGTGAAGGCTCACGCCATTCACACATCAATCAAATAAATTTAATTTCACCAAACAATTCAATTCAAACCAAATAATCTAACCAACTACACAACCAAACAATTAAACAAACAAGTCATCCATGGTCTGTGGATGACGGGTGCCGGGTGCTACTAAACACCGTCTGCATCCTAGTATATATATAATTAGAAAAGAAGTTGAAGAGTGAGAAATTCTCACCGATAGCTATTCCAATCATCTCGACACTTCATTTAGAGAAATCATCGCCATTCTCACCTTTTTGTCACCTTCGTTGCCCGTATTCTCTACATATATAAAAATCACATTTTTATTTTGCTATTCAATATATAAAAATCAAATTTTTACTTCGTTATTCAATATATAAAAATCGAATTTTTACTTCGCTATACAATATATAAAAATCGAATTTTTACTTCGTTATTCAATATATAAAAATCGAATTTTTACTTCGCTATACAATATATAAAAATCGAATTTTTACTTCGTTATTCAATATATAAAAATCGAATTTTTACTTCGTTATTCAATATATAAAAATCGAATTTTTACTTCGCTATACGATATATAAAAATCGAATTTTTACTTCGCTATACAATATATAAAAATCGAATTTTTACTTCGCTATTCAATATATAAAAATCGAATTTTTACTTCGTTATTCAATATATAAAAATCGAATTTTTACTTCGCTATACAATAAATAAAAATCGAATTTTTACTTCGTTATTCAATATATAAAAATCGAATTTTTACTTCGCTATTCGATATATAAAAATCGAATTTTTACTACGCTACTATATAGGTAAAAATTCTATTTCTATCCTGCTATTCTTCATATAAAGATTTCGTCTTTTCAAAAATATAGATTTTGCCCTTTCAAAAATATAGATTTCGCCTTTTCAAAAATATCATTATAAAAAATCACATTTTTATTTTGCTACACATATAAAGATGATATTTTTACTATCTTACCTATATAAAAATTATATTTTTCTTGAAGTAAAAATCATATTTTTACTTCACTACTCATCTCAAAATATCGTCTTTTCTATTTTAAAAATATCGTCTTTTCTATTTGTTCAAATAAGAAAAAATCAAATCTTTTTAATTATAAACATCTCAGCTTTATTCGATATTTCATATAAAACGTATTTTATATTTTCCTATAACCAAACACATTAAATAAAATAAAAAAAATAAAAATAAAAAAGAAGGCTTACATCGTTTTGGGAAGGGGCGGGGATGGCGGCTCAGGTGAGGTGGGTGTCGAGCAAGCGGCGGTGGGCCAGGGGAAGGGGCGTTTGGGGTCGGCGCTCTGGGTTGCTGCGAGGGGAGAGGATCGAAGGAAGGAGGCTAGGGGGCTGCGGTCCTGCGGCGGTTGGTGCGTGGGCGGAGGCGCCTGGAGTCGCGATGGGGGGATCGATCGTCGATCTCCCTCTTCTTCTTTTTTTTTTCTTTAATCTGAACGGAATAAACGAGGGAGAGGGGGGCCAACGGGTTTAAAGGGAAGAGAAAGGTTTTTATTTAATTATTTAATTTTCCACCAAAAAGCAACTTTTATTTTCGACCTCAAAACGAGGCCCACCGCCTACCGTCCATAGCATTTTACCCCCATTCCGAACACAATGGGATATGTATCGTAGGCTGATTCGATCGTTTCGATCAGTTTCCGCTAAAATCAACATATAACTCTATATATTGAATTTGAACGCGCATTTCAATTTACCGGGGTCACATACTAACTCGAAAAATTCCCGAAAAATATTTTCTAGCTTCGTATTGACGATACGGTCCTAACAAAACTAGTTTCGTCGAATTCTGAGACCGTTGGAAAAATGGCTATTTTCCAGTCGATTAAAATCAACTGAAACTGGTCAAACGCGTTTTCCTTTGCCACGCTCACATATGGATTCGAAAAATTATGAAATTTGGAATCAAGCAATAATTTGATATCACGGACCCAACAAAAGTGGTTTCGTCGAAATCCGAGGTCGTTTGCAAATCTCCCATTTTTAAGGGCCTGAATTCCATAGCAACTATTCAGAATTTTCAACTGGACATATCTTTTGATCCTCGCTATGAAATTTCAATTTTTCGGATTCGTTGGAAAGATATCATCAATTATATCCTATTATTTTTGGTTTCACTAAAATCCGGATTGTTTTGCAGCCGGTATATTCAATTGAAGTTTGAAATCGAATTATCGAACTATCGCGCCATTTTCAATTCCTTTTATAATTATATATATAATTATTTATATTCTAACGACGACGCATATAAATATATTCGTTCGAATTATATTCAAAATAAATTTCTCATCAATAATATTTAAAATAATCCATTTTAAATATTCAAAATTCGCTAAAATTGCCAAAATAAAAATTTTAAACTGGTTCAGATTTTCCGGGTTATTACACAATCGCACCAACTGAAAATACAAAACAAACAATCGTTCCATATGAGAAGTCAAGAGAGTAATCAGAAAAGTATTACCAAATGTCCCCATACCATTTGGCATTGTTAATCCATTTACTCAAAATCCTTATCATATAGAATTTCGCATAAATCTCAACGAATATTATGTTCAATTTAAAGTATATATCCATCAAAGAAAAGTAACTAATTTACTCTTGATTGTTCTTATCTTTCACCGGTATTTATACTTATTTCAAATGCTCGCTCATGTCAATTTCAAAACTGATTATGTTTTGGTTTCAAACCATTCTCAAATCGAACATCTTTCGAGTTCCGCTTTGTCAAGTTTCTATTTCTTCAAAAACCCATACTTGTTAATCTTGATTTTCAACCAAAACTCCCTTTTTAAAATCACTTATATAGTTTTCCTTTACGGTAAGCTTCAGAAATTCTCGTCGCAAAGGCTTCCAGATTCCAATGAAGAAACTTATATTTTTGGAAAATATTTCCTCCAATATATATTTATCTTCAAAATCTCTTAAAATAATAGTTTATATTTATTTATTTTTCTACAAAATATTGTTAAAATATTTTATTCTTCCCAAAATGCGCTCTCTCCAGAACAATTCTAGTGTCAATTCCGCTCATTATAGGTTATTTACACTCTATCTCTAATGAGTTTTTAAACCTAGTAAACCAAGTTCTATATAAATCATAGTTATGATACCAACTGTAACAACCCGCCATTTTGACTGCCCCAAGTCGGTGATTAAACCAACTCGAAGTGTTCAAAATGACGGTTTGTTATTGGCTTACATGGTTTAAACAAGGTTAACACACAAAACCATAGTACACAATAATTGCAGCGGAGAATTTTTTTATATAAAATATCAGAGTTTTACAAAAATAGAATTTTCTATGCAGCGGTAGATTCAATATAAATGTATACAAAAGTTATAAAATAAAGTTTACAGTTTTTTTGGGCCTTGTGCGTGCAAAAGCATCTGCGTCTTCACATTCCTCTCCAATTTTTGCAAGCTGAAATCTTTAAATCTGGAACACTTAGGACCTGACCCAAGTGTTCCATGCAAAAACACAAAACACCCAAATCAGGATTATACTTATTTCAAGTAGGTTAGCTCCAACAAAATACTGAAATATAATAATTAATCCTAGCATTAATAAGTTAATAATAACTTCAAATGCATGATATATATATATATATATGTGTGTGTGTGTGTGTGTGTGTGTGTGTGTGTGTGTGTGTATGTATGTACATTTGCTGGCATCCACTTGCACATAGCTGTTCTAACTTGGTAATAAGGGCTGAACATTCAATGCGGTATGTAGCACAACTAAAGACAACCCATGGTGCCAAAGTTTCAAATTTGCATAGACAATCAAAAACCAATATTTCGAATGTAAAATGGGTAAAACTGTTATCATCTATTTCAAAAAATGAGCCGAACATGGGAATATATTTATTTATATTTTTTTACTTCCAAACATTTCATAGTTGGCTTCAGTCCTCACTTTCCTAGTCCTAACCCATTTTTGCACTGTAAATCATTGAACTCTTTACTACATCAAATTGGTTCATCAATGGTACAAAAAAATAAAGTTGAAACTAACATACATACAAACCATACTATTTTCCCTCACAAAACAATGAATCACAGAGTGTTGCTAAGACTATAGAGGAAATAAGCCAAAAAGATCAAAGTAGCAGGACAAATTAAAAACCGCAATATATCTTTTACTAGTTTAAGATAGCATGAACTACAAGGTAAGACAAGGCACGTTACAAACAGATATAATTCCATATGCAGGTCGGTGTATTTTTTTTTTTAATATGCATGGCTACATAGGAGACAGGGTCAGGGAGAAAACCAAATGGAACCACAAGATAAACAATTTTGGATTTCATGGGTGACTAAGAAGCCAACTTTTCACAAATATGCAGTAGAATGCATGCATGCAACATTATAAAGTGTATATCCTTTTAACAAGGCCAAACTATGAAGCATGAAAATCTTGTATTCCAGTTTTAGTTCATGCTGATGCTAGTCGAAACAAGGAAACTGCAAACGCTTACTTGTCGATACAATTAAGTGTTATGCAATAAGAGATATATACATGTAGCCGCTCCTAATACCACAAGTTCAAATGTCGATAACCAGAACACCAAAATAGCAATAAGTTGGATAAAACAACATTTACAAGATGTCATCTTTATATCAATAAATGTATCTCCAATGGTATTAATGCACTGTTCTTGGTGGGTGGGATTGAAGAGAACAAATCTTCAAGTTCATTAATAAATTTTTGGTCTGTTCCTTGTATCAAAATGTCACCATTCAAATTGGCGTGTACTGTTAACATAAAAAAAGGAACCGCAGCTGCAACTTACTAATTTAAGCTTCATATCTTATATATATGTGTATACCTGAAGGTATATTTAACATGCAAAGGCACTAGCCGGTTGATCGTGGATGCATGATCAGAATACACAATGAAAATGAGCGAGCGTACATGGCTCATGCATGCATCAAGCATAGCATTAACAACTCCGCTATTTATTCCATGTATGTCACGTTAAAGCCAGGTCTACCCATGCCATCATTCTAACTATTTACAAACATTTCATGTATTATTCAATTCCGCACAGGCTTCATTAAAAGTTTATTGACTCAAATATGATCATGTATGATTATTTGCTAATCTTTTAAGGTAGAAAATATTGTTTATACCTTTATTTCTAATATTGAAGTATTTAAAACATTATTCGAGGAGAAACAAAAGAGGGTAAAACCACAACAAACCGTTGATAATTTGCAGATCTAACAAGTCATAGAAAAAACACAATTACTCTACAATTAACCAATGGCTTAAAATAACATAAAGCATTTACTCTTACAGCCAGAAGGCAGCGTTGAGCCTAGCAAGGGACGGGTGGCCAATGGAACACTGGCAAACAATCAATTGCAAATTAGCCAAACTCCTATTTACTCGGTCTTATGTGAAGCTAAGAGACTTGAAAAGAAGTAATCGTAAGGTAAACTTACTTAAGTCGACGGAGAAAAGGGATTTGGCAACTGTTTAGGTGCAATGGGCTGTTGCGATTGTTGAGCAGGTGCCATGGACTTCCAGCGAAGGGCTACATCCAGTGTTTGCGATGTCGGCCAACAAGGAAGCGACTTTGGGTTGCACGATGATGGCGAAGGACTGAAGGTGCATGCTATTGTAGGCACCTGTGATGATGAGGGAAGAAGCATCGTCGATCTAGAGGTGTGTGGGCATTAGCTGCAGGAAATGAGATACGTAGGTAGTTGCTGTTCACAGGGCAACTGACAACAGAGGTGGAATGGTGATGACGAGCAATCCAATTTGGGGATTTGGAAAACATAAATACCATGGTCATGGATTTTGATTTTTTTCCCAAAATAAAAATGTGCCGAGTCGAAAAATAAAAGTGAGCAAAAGGGAAAAATCAAAAGGTGTTACGGTACTACTAGGAGGAGGAACAAATACAAGAAGAAGGAGAGTAATAAGAGAGAGGTAGAGAACGCAGAGAAGAAATAAGCAGGAAATAATTCTTTTTTTCTCTACCCATAATGCTTTGTACATGCCCATATTTATAGCCTTTCTCATTGCTACGTGGCTAATAACTTGCCAAAAAAAAAGTAAAAGGAAATAACAACCTGCAGAAACAAAACAAAAACAGAAAAAACAAACTTAAAAGAAATTGCAGAAACGATAAACTTTAAGGAAAACACTACAGGCCTTCTAACAGCCTGTAATATTTGTTGTCATCTTTCAATTCAGGAACCTTCTAGATGGTGGTGGTGTTTGAGGTGAAGGTGAGAACCATATCATTATCCACCCTTTCAAAAACGGCCTTGTCCTCAAGGCCGAAAACCGGAATCCGGTGGTTCATCTAGCTCTGAAACTGGTGCTTCCGGGTGTGGTTCAAATTCGGGAAGTAGGAGAAGGAGCTGTGGAGTTTGGCAACGATGTCCGGGAACATATTTGGCATCACAATTGAAACATAGGCCTTTTGCTCGACGTTGTTGCATCTCGGAAGGGGTAAGTTGCTTGATTGGGAAATTAGAGGAATTAGCCATGGGTTTTGGTGGAGGAATTGGTGGTAGTGATGAGAGTGGGGCTAGTGTTGGGTTTGGATAAAGGGTGTTTTGAGTTTCGGTGGATTTGCTTTCAATTAGTTTGGCTAAATCGATGGCGTAGGAGATGGTGGTGGGCTTTAAGACTAGGAGCTCGTTTTTGATATGTGGTTTGAGTCCGGATATGAAACAATTAAGGTTGGCATCGGGGGGTAGGTTAGTGATTCGGTTGCTAGTGGTTTCAAACAAGGATTGATAGTCGTCGACGGTGTTTGTTTGCTCGAGCTTGAATAGTGTTGCTTGTGGGTTAATTAGTGAGGGTGGTCCGAAGCGTTGCTCCAATGTGGTCGTTAGCGCATGCCATGAAGAGAGTTGGTGGTTCCGATGCATCCATTGAAACCACGTGAGTGGTTGTCCGATCATATGAAAGCTAGCGAGATCAACTCTTTGTTCGTCGGGTGTGGCATGATAAGTAAAGAAACGTTCGGCTTGGAAAATCCAATCGAACGAGTTTGATCCATCGAAATTAGTTAATTCACATTTGGGTGGTCTTGTGGGTATGATGTTTGGGGTTGGAAGGAGTGGGGGTTGTCGGGGCTGCTGCGTATTGTTGTTAGAGGATATGAGTGTAGATTGTGGTGGAGATAATGGTGTATAGTTGTTTAGCCTAGTGGTGAGTTCTTGCATCATGGTGGTTAGGTTGTTCATGGAAGTTTGGAGAGTGGAGATATCGGATCGCATGGTTTCCATGGATGTGGTGTGGGTGGTAGAATCTTCACGGAGTTGGGTGATAGCCTCGTCAATGGCTCGGTTTCGGTCATGTGTTGGGTTAACCATGATGAAAGAGGGAGGGGAGTTGGGAAATGAAAGCACCAATGTTACGGTACTACTAGGAGGAGGAACAAATACAAGAAGAAGGAGAGTAATAAGAGAGAGGTAGAGAACGCAGAGAAGAAATAAGCAGGAAATAATTCTTTTTTTCTCTACCCATAATGCTTTGTACATGCCCATATTTATAGCCTTTCTCATTGCTACGTGGCTAATAACTTGCCAAAAAAAAAGTAAAAGGAAATAACAACCTGCAGAAACAAAACAAAAACAGAAAATACAAAAACAGAAAATACAAACTTAAAAGAAATTGCAGAAACGATAAACTTTAAGGAAAGCACTACAGGCCTACTAACAGCCTGTAATATTTGTTGTCATCTTTCAATTCAGGAACCTTCTAGATGGTGGTGGTGTTTGAGGTGAAGGTGAGAACCATATCAAAAGGCACAAACAGAGACGCATGGTATAAATATTCAGAACCAAAGGAACACGTGTAGTACAGTGCTTGTATAAATTTAACCAGTGTAAAGCAAAGCTATTTTATTTCAACACAAATTAAAAATACAATGGTGCAAGAGGTGTTTAACATTGGTAGACTAGCAAATGGTTCGAATAACACTTTCCTCACGCTCATCCCAAAAAATGACAGTCCCACTAGTATATTGACTACAAACCTATTGCATGTTGCAATGTTCTCTATAAAATTATTTCTAAAGTTATCAACAATAGTATAAAACCTTACCTCAAACACTTGATTTCTGAAAATCAATCCGCCTTTATCTCGGGTAGATATATCTATGAAAACATCCTGTTAGCATATGAACACATTAGATTTTTTGGTAGAAAAGGAAGCAGGAAAATTTGCATTAAAATTGATTTGCAAAAAGCCTATGAAATGGTCAATAGAAATTTCATTTGCTATATTCTAGAAATGATGGGTTTTCCACAACAAATTATCAAAGTTATCAAAACTTGCATTACGACACCTACTTTTTCTATTTTGATTCAAGGCAGCCTAAAGGGTTTATTCTCAACAATAGGGGACTCAGGAAAGGAGACCCTCTATCACCTTATGTGTTCAATGTAGCAGTGGAATATTTTTCTATTTTGATGAGTAAAGCGGTGGCTGCTAACTACATAAATCCTATATACAAACATGAACCAAAAATTACTCATCTAATTTATGCTGATGATTTGATGATATTTTGTAAAGCCAATACAAAGGGAGTGAAGGACATCAAATTGATTTTGGATCAAATGACAGAATGGGTTGGTTTTAGAGTTAGTGGGATGAAGTCCAAAATATTATTCAGCCGAGGAGTAAACAAAAAAAATCAAATTTTACATGATTTAAACATGAAGGAAGGAAACCTACTGGTCAGATATTTGGGTGTCTCTCTATCGCACAACTACCTTCATTTTTCAAACAGTGGAGAATTATTTGATAAAATTAGAAAAAGAATGGACAGCTGGGATAAAAGGCTTTTCTCTATGGCTGGGAAAGTTGAATTAATACGGACTGTCATCACTCCTATGGTGTTATACTGGATGCTTACTTACCGAGTCCCGGAATCTACGATTGATAAGATTTACAAAGTATGCGCTAATTTTATCTGATCCGGAAAAAACATAAAATTGCGTGGGGAACTTTATGCAACCCAATAGAAGAAGGGGGAGTGGGACTGCAGAATTTTAAGGATATCAAAACTGTAGTGGCTCTCAAACTCTTATGGCACTTCGTTAATGGGAATAGTTTATGGAAAAAATGGATGGTTAATCGATATTGCACTGAAGATTTTTTCTGGGTGATGAAGATAGACAATAACAATTCATGTACATGGAAGACAATTCTAAGACATCGTCAGAAGGAGCTCCAATGCATTAAAAGATGCATAGTTGATGGACAGAGTACAATGTTTTGGTTCGATCCTTGGTTGAACAGCAATAAGATGGTGAATATTCTTGATTGGTATAGCTTGAGTCTTTTTGGGGGAGACAACCAGCATGTTGATTCAATTATCCAATCAGGGACATTCAATCCTAACCTCCTTCTGGCAACAAGAATGCATCTAACCAAATAAAAGACATAACCATTCATTCTAACATGAACACTGATTTCTAGAGTTGAGTCCATCAACCCGAATTAGACTGGTGCAAAGTCATATGGAATAATATTAACGGTCCTAAAATGTCCATGTGTGCTTACAAAGCATGTCTAAATCGTTTAAGCACTAATGATGTGATGATTAATTGGGGGTATGAGATAAATCCGACTTGTGTACTTTGCAATGAAGAAAATGAAAATAACAACCACTTGTTTATTCAATGCAACTACTTGGCCTACCTATGGACAAGATGCAGACTAAAACTGGGTTTACCTCCATCGTAGGACAAACCAATGATTCTAGAAGATGAACTAGGGGAACTGAGGAGCAACTTCAGCGCTTTAGATTTTAGGTAAGACATTGCTTTTTGCAGCCTAGTTGTAACGATTTATCATATATGGAGGGAAAGAAACAATCGCCTTCATAATAAACAGATTATTCATAAGTTTCGGTGATGGGATTTGGTGGAACTGGATATCAAATATCTACAGAGTAAATCCAAGAAGAAGACGAGAGCTAATGAAGCAAGAAAATTGGGAATTGATGGTTTGGATGTAGGATAATTCTCGCCGATTTGGTAAAGGAGCAACTTGGGGAAGATGAAGTCAATTCGTATTCAATCGAAGTGGTTGTTGCCTTTTTTGTGGGGAGTGGATGGTCATCCATGTGTCCTTCGATAGAATTCCATTCCTTTGGGCCGGTTTGTTTTCTCTTTTTGTATCTTTAAATAGGTTAAGGCAGCACGTGAATTATGTTGTTTTGCTTGCCTTATTTGTACAATTTCTGTACATTTTATTGATGAGTTGTCAATAAAGCACCGCACTCCTTTTCCCTGGCTAGATTTCACGCTGAACTCTAGCACAGGTCTCTAACGAGGCGGTTTACCCATTTTCAAAAAAAATACAATGTAATTTAAACCTAACTCAATTATTTAAAATCCCATTCAAATCTAGAATAAAATTACAAACAAATCTCAACTTCTAATTAAATTAAATAATACTGCATATATTCTATTTTTTCCTCAAATCAACATAAAAATATACATTCCAACGTTGGATTTATTTTCAAACTAACATTTTGAACATTCAAGTGAATCCAAATCAACTAGTAACTTATCGGTTAATTGTTTCCGACAAAATGCTCGTATTTATGAAAGAAATCATTTGTAACATATCCAAACTACATTTAAGGGATAAGTTCAAAATTTTTAATTTGGATTTAAAATATAACTTCTATCTAAATCTTAATTTAATTCATTTTCTAAACGTCAAAATTTTCTAAGCTATTACAACCCCCTTCCAAAAATCTGGGTTGTTACACCTTATTTCTTAGAACCTCATCGTGTTCATTTATATTATTTTTATAAACCCATTTAGTTCCAATTACTATTCAATCCTCTGATCTAGGAACAAGTTCTCATACATCATTTCTAGTAAACTGATTCAATTCCTCTTGCATAGCAAGGATCCATGAATCGTCGGATGATGCTTCCTTTGGACTCTTATGTTCGATAGTTGAAATAAATGTTGAATTGCTCATATTATTTAATTGGTTTTGAGTCCTAACAACAGATTCAATATCTCCTAAGATATTTTCTACATGGTGTTCTCTTAGTAATCTAATTCTTTTATTTGGTTGATTATTGTCATTATTTGTTTCATTAATCTCATTTTCACATTCATCTTCATTGTGTTATATTTTATAGTTTTCATCAAAGGATACATTTATTTAAGGTTTCTTCTATAGTATTGGTTCTTGAATTGAAAACTCTATATGCCTTACTTCTCTCTGAATATCCAATAAATATTCCTTTATCGGATTTCGTGTCAAATTTATATAAATTTTCTTTAGTATTAAGAATTAAACATTTACTTCCAAATATTTTAAAATATTATACTTTTAGTTTCTTACTATACAAAGGTTCATATGGTGTTTTATGAGTTAGGGTCTTATAGAAATTCTATTCAAAATATAACAAGTCGTTGCAACTGCCTCAGTGCAGAAATTCCTTGGTAAATTACTATCTGATAACATAGTTCTCGCACACTCTTGTATCGATCTAATTTTACGTTCAACTCCTCCATTTTGTTGGGGGATTCTAGGGAAAGAAAAATTATGAGTTACTTCCTTTTTATTACAAAATTTTTCAAAATTTTCATTTTCGAATTCTCCACCATGGTCACTACATATTGTTTTGACTTTTAAGGATAATAAATTTTGAATTATTTTGGAAAATATTTTTAATTGATCAAAAGCATCACTTTTATTTTTAAGAAATAAAGTCCAAGCAAATCTAGAAAAATCATCGCATAAATGATTAAATTTAAATTTCATTTTGGGTATTCCCTTAATTGAATATAATTTAGAAATCATAGAGATGTATTTGATATTTATATGACTGAATCTCTTATGCCAAATCCAAGGGTCGCTTGTATTGGCCATAAGGCACAGATTATCATTGGATATTTTCATACTCTATATATAGTTATTTTTCTTTCTATCTCCTCTGAATACTACTTTTGAATACTTATCTTCTATAAAGCATTTATCTTTTTCAAAGTTTATTTTATAGCCTTTATCGCAAAGTTAACTTATACTTAGTAAATTATGTTTTAGATTCCTAGCTAATAAAACATCAGAAATAGTAGGGGTTTCAAAATTACACACAATGTTGATGCCAACAATATACCCTTTAGAGTTATCTCCGAAGTTGACATTCTACCATCTTCATACACTGGATTATTTAGAGTTCCTGATTTGCTGTCATATGTCTCGAACAACCACTATCCAATATCCATTTGTCCTTTCTGATTTCCACCATTTGTTCATCAGAATTTGAATTCTCAATTGCCATGTAACTCACCATTTCGAAATTTGAATTTTCAACAGCCACATCACCCATCTTTTCAAATTTTGAATTTATAATAGCCATATAGCACATCTTTTCCTGTATAGGTCAACACTTCTGTAACGACCCGCATTTTTCAGCGATATAATTAATTTATTTAAATATTTAAATAGTGATTCAGGGAATTATTTGGTCGTTAAATTAAATAATATTGAATATTTAATAAATAAATAATATAATAATATATTTAATTTTTGAAATAGTCAGAAATAGTAGAATTCACCAAATGGTGTGAATTGAATCAACTGTGATATTTAATTCAGCTTAGAGTTGAACTAGAATGACGAATATATTTAAATAATGACAGTTTGAACGTATAATTATATTATAATTAAAATCGAGCTCGAAATGGCGCTGCAGTTCGCTATTTGGCGATTTGAACTTCAAATGAATATACAGGATTCGTTTTAAGCCGGATTTCTGTGAAACAAGAAACGCTAGGAGCTGGTGAAGTATATCTTTCTAATGGAAGAAAAAAATCGAGATTTCGTCATGTAGATTTTTAGTTATGTCCAAATCAAATTTTAGAAAAGTCGCTACGGAATTCCTTTATAATTTATATCGATTTATTTATATTTTAAAATGGATTTTTAAATATAAATTGAATATCGATGTAACACTGGATTTGAAATATCGAGTTATAAATCTCGGTGTAGCAATATGATATTCTGTTGTGAATATATACGATAACATTTATTTTTAAATATTAAATTTAAATGTTTTTAAATATATTTATATATTTAAATGGGTTATTTAGAGCTTTGAAAATAGCCAGTTTTTCAAATGACCTCAGAATTCGACGAAACT
The DNA here is from genome assembly GCA_030737875.1 of Allium sativum. Classification (NCBI taxonomy): domain Eukaryota; kingdom Viridiplantae; phylum Streptophyta; class Magnoliopsida; order Asparagales; family Amaryllidaceae; genus Allium; species Allium sativum. The sequence goes on along the minus strand of JASFAX010000278.1, from coordinate 49,149 downwards.
AATTTTGTTGGATCCGCAATGTCAAATCATTGTTAGATTTCAATTTTCGTGATTTTTGAAATCAGTATGTGACCGTAGGCGATTTTAATGTGAAATACAGTCGATAAGTTGAGCTTTAAAAATACGATGTATGAGTAAACAGAGTCGGAATTCGACGAAACCAGTTTCATTGGGACCGTAATGTCGAACTGAAGGTGCACGTCCAGTTTCGTGATTTTTGGATGTCATTCGTGATTACAGGAATTTTAAAGGACAAATACCAACGGCGTTTGCTTAAAAATAAATATAATAATCCAATAAAAAAATATAAAAACTTTCTATAAATACCCTACAATGTTCTAAACCCTAAAATTTTCCCTTCCGCTGGTCAAATACACAGCGCCGCCACTTATCTCGTGAAAACGTGAAGGATTCACCTTTAGAAATCCATAGAAATTCCTATAAAATTCTACAAATTATAGGACTTGTATATTTGGATTCCTTGCATGATTTGCTTCGATGCCGCACCAGTTATATATAGTTCAACACTTCTCTGGGTTTATACGGCGGACGTTGGGTTTTCTAGGGTTAGCTTGATTCGAGATTTCGAGGGTTGTGTGAGAGTTTAAACGACGGATCCGGGTTTAGCGTGATGTGTAGAGGGTTCTGGCAAGATTTCAGTGTCTTTATGGGGAAAAGTTGTCGAGGTTTCACTGTAGAAGGAGCTTCGGTTTTTACAGTCGCGAATACGAAGACTGAGATGGACGAAAGTAGTATGGTTGTGTAGAGATTTTCAAAAAGAGGATTTATGGTATTTTTCTTGTGATTTGTAATTTGAAAGGAGAGGGTGCGATGGTTAGTTGAAATGGTGGGAATGGAAGAGCGATGGATCTGTGTTTCGATGGGGAAGACGGTAGTGTTGGTGCAGGCCTGGAGTGTAGCGTGCTGAAGTAAGGGTGAGGCCCAATTCAAATTATAAAAGGGAATTTAGTTTTATTTAATTTAAAATGTGTATTAACTTAGAAAATGTATATCTCGATCATATGATATCAGAATTTCGAACGATAAGATCCGTTTGGATCATATGGACGAGAGCTATGACATGGAACTGACTGGGAGTGGATTAAAGCTCATTACAATTTATAGCAAAATAAATTGTCCATCTGAATCAACAGACGCAAATCGTTATTTAACGGTTAGCGCAAAATGTGAGTAAAACTCACTAACTCCTCTCAGTTATATTTTTCTAAAGTATTTTTAGAAATGATAAATGATGATTGTTTGCTATGTGTTGGTTGTTTGGTTGAACTGGTAGTCAATTGATTGAAAATATGGATAACGATATAGATATAAATAGTTAACCAAATATTGATTGTGTTTATCAAAATATTTCATACTCGTGCTGTTTATGTTGATTAACGTCTGTGGATGCAGGGAAACAGGTCGGAGGGACCCAACTGGGTTCCTCAACCAATTATTTTACTGTTTTTCATGTATTTTGTTATATGATGTGATATGAAATCTGTTGTTGATTTTATATGTTGGAATGATACCGATCATTGTTATATGGTACGTTAAATACCATAAGGAATACTGGAATGTAAAAAGGGGAATTTTCATTGTTATATTGAAAAAGAAATATTTATAAAATCAAAAGATTTTATAAAAAAGATAATATTTTTTAGAAAATAAATAGATTAAAAAGGAATATTTATTTGTTAATCAAATAGAAAGAATTGAAAAAGAAATATATGTAAACTATTTACAAATAGAATTGAAAAGGGATATTTATTTGGATAAATAAATAAATAGAATAGAATAGAAAGGGGAAATATGTGTAAAGGGAATAGTTAGATTATCAAAGGAATTACTTATAAAATCAATAGATTTTATAAATAGAAAATATTTTATAAATAAATAGAATTATCAAAAAGGGATTTATTTGTAAATAAACAGGATATAAAAGGAAATACTTGAAAAGTGACTAGAATTGTATAAAAGGAGAATTTTTCATTTGAAATGTTTAGACCCATGCTTCGCACACGGGTATAACTTGATATAGATTTAAGGTAAAGATTTTAAATAGAATCTATTCTAACCAATAGATTGAGAAGATAATTTATAAATAATATTTTACAAATTAAATAAGATGTTTATCATTGTATAAATAGAAAATATAAGTCAGGACTTATATACAGAAGTAAGAATCGATTTCAACATCGATATTTGAAACTGAATAAACAAAGAGTTAATCAGTTAGAGTAAATCGATTAGACTTAGAATTAATCGAATTAGAGTTAATTGAACAGAGTTAATCGAATTAGGATAAACTGAATATTAGTTATTCAATTAGAGTTGATCGAATGTAGTTATTTGAGATAGAGATAGTCAAACATAGTTATTTAGGTTGTGTTGCCATTTCGTACGACTGCTAGCGTAATTCGCAGGGCTGCAGATAGCCTACGGCGGTCGGATGTTTCCTGAGGGAGTCAGGCGTAACCATTGTGATCGCTGCGATCTAGAGTCAAGCGAATGGAGTTAAATCGAATGTTAGCCATTCGAAATAAAGTTAAAAACTGACATAGTTATTCGAATATAAGTTAATCGAATATTAGTTATTCGATAGAAGTTAAATAAGTTGAGTTAATCAAGTAAGTTAAATAAGTTGAGTTAATCAAGTAAGTTAATCAAGTAAGTTAATCAAGTTGAGTTAATCGAGTTGAGTTAGTCAAGATGAGTTATTCAAATCGAGTTAACCCAAATGAGTTAATTCAAAGGAGTTATTCGAAATAGTTTACTCGAATAAAATGAAAAGAGATTAATCGAATGTAAATCATTCGTAGAAAGTTAATCGAATGTAAATCATTCGAAGAGAGATTATCGAATATAGTTATTCGAAGAAAGAGTTATCGAATATAGTTTATTCGAAAAGGAGCTATCGAATAGAGATTATTCGAAAAGAGAATTATACATAGAATTCGATTATGTCGAAATTCGGGAAAATAATATTTGCTTTCCGGTTTAATCAAGATTTACTTATTTATTAATAAATTAGTGGTTTAGTTATTTAGTTAAATTAAGGAATAAAAGCTACATTTTGAAGTTGGATATTCAAGAAGAAAGGAATTATAACGCTATAGTTAAATCAATGTTTTAAATTAAAGAAGGGGATTCATAAATAGAATCCGAGTTACGTAAGGAAGTGTTAAAGATTTGAAAGGTAAACTTTGCCTATTTCGAGGTTAGGAATGTTGTTCAGTTAAGGTCTGAGAGGTAATTATACCCCAACTTGATTGACTTCGTTTTTTAACTAAGGAATGGTTAAGGTTCGATAGTGAAGGTTGATTAAGTGAATTTAATTATTGAGTGTAATGGTTTGAATTGGCTTAGTGATGTTTTATTTAAACATCGGTTTAAATCAAATGAAGGAGTTTGGAAACGTTTTCCAAATAAGGACTAGAAATGTTTTCCAATATAGGATATAAGAAATAAAAGTAAATATGGTGATGTGGTCCAAGTGATTTATAAAGTATGTTTTTTTTCAAACTTAGAAAATTAAGAATTTACGAATATATAGAAAGGGAAAATCGATAAATTAGAGATAAATTAATTAAAAGAAATAAACTTTTGAATGATGATTGATCAATCGAATTTCTATCTTAAAATAAGATCGTTGTTTGTACACCTGTTTTTCTTTGATAGTTAAATCACCAACTATCGAAGTTTTTGACCGTTTTTCCGTTGTCAATACGGAGAGACCGGGATCAGATATATTATCTGAAAACCACTCTGTACGGACGTTAGCATTGCGATCAAATATTGAAGACGGAGTTATGCAAGGACTATCCTGTTTACAGAATAGTGCCTTCGGTTTGCCCAGTCCCAGGACAAACGTGAATGGACGAATGTCTGACAGAGTATATCTAACAGATCGTGTAAGTTGATCTCTTCAAACGTACTTACATTTGGTGGCGGAGGAATCCGTTTCTCTTTGCTTTGTACCCATGGTATTTTTGAGGAAATCAATTTGTGATTTGACGGGTATGACGATGTGGCATTCAAAGTAAATGAATGTATGATCTGTCAAAGATATGCTATGACCTCAAGCCTCATCAACCGGGAAATGACAGAAATCGGGCAGGCAGCATGGCTAAGTGGGTCGCTCCCATTAGGGTGTATATCACCTATCAAGAGAAAAATCCATTTCATTCTTTTATCTATTATCGATGTTGTCCCTTTTCGGGAAACGGTGGGTAGCTCGCAACTGTTGGTGATATACATTCGATACACTCAAGTGAAATGAGTGGTTGGTCATGTGTGGGTCGGGTTGCAAGACATTCTTGTTGAACCCAGTGTATGTGCCTCTAGAGATACACTATCGGCAGGTGGTCCCATACCTTGTCATAGTTGGAATCCAATCTCCAATAAGCACCGCGGTTTTGTTTGTATACTATATATGTGGAACGTGAGATGCAAGCGTTCTGCTAGATTCTAATTACTTGTGATTAGACATTATTATAATATCAGAGAAGTAGTGATTTCCAAAAGTATTTTGGTTACCGTAAGGTAAAAACCGTCCGTATTTATGTGTGGATTGGTCTTACGATTATCTTTTCGTTTGAAAAGGATTTTGTAAAGTTAAATAAAAATGATTTGAGTTTACTCACACCAGTCCCATGACGGACCCAGAGTTTATTTTGTTTACCCTAAACTCTTGGGTGCCCAAGTTTGTACGGGCAGTCAAGTAGTTCAGGTCTTTACCGATATACTTGGACGAGCTTGAAGCAGGAGGCTTCAGGATTATATAGCTATTGTTATTTCCGCTGTGTGTAAGTGTTGTATTCTGATGATGTTATAGTGTATATATACTGTTTTATTGCAATGTTATGTTATATATTATATTTTATTCGTTCCGCTGTGAGATTCGTGTTTACTCTGATTGTGTTCTTCTTCTTCTATTCTAATTTCCTATCTTATCTATTCTCACCCTCTAACTTCTTTCTATTAATGATCAGGTATTTCAGACGTCTGAGTAGTCAACATGGTAATTTTGTGTTGATTTTCAGAGTCGAAAATCCCAGTTCATTACAGTGGTATCAGAGCTGAAGGTTAAGTGATTACCTTGGCTCTGTGGCGTGACTCAGTAGAGATGGGGTTAGTAATGCCCTAGATTGAGTTGAGTGTATATATACGAGTGAACGTATTTGTAAATTTTATAAAATTGTTTTATATTATGGAGATTTATTGGTTGAGTAGTTTGTGAATTCTGGTCGATCAGTTTGATCCACTGTATCGATAGGAGTTTCTGAACACTCAAATACGATAAACCGACACCGTATGTTTTGAAAGAGGGTAAATGAGATAATTTTACCCAAAGTATATTTCGATATAAATAAAATATTTATATTCGAATGATTATAGTATGTTGGATGTGTTGGTTGATTATTATTGAAAATGGTTGTATGAATAACCAATTTGAGTTCGTATAATATAAAAGCAGATTAATTAAATCTGAATTAACTCAGAGCTGGAACTAAAATTCTGAAATTGGGGAAAAAGTGTTTATAAGTGGATTTGAGTTAAGTATAAGAAATTTTAAGATCTTGGGAGATTTTAATTTGTTTATAAGCATCGTGAATGATATTTTGAAAATGATTTCAAAATGAAATTGTTTAAAAATGGTTTTTAGAGTGATATAGTATTGAACTCACTTTGATAACTGGAAAATAACTCTGATGATACTGGCCACATCATCAATGTTCATTTTCAAGTCCTAAGTGACGTATTACTACCAAGATTTTGTGTTGAATTGTTTTGAGGAAAACAAGTTGTTTTGAATCTCGAAAGGAAAATATTTGATTTTTGTGAAAAGGAAAGTTATTTATAACTCCCAGGAAAAGATCGTCTGAATTAAAAATAAATTTAAACAGGAATCGGTGAAAGCGAATATGAATTGAATTGAAACCAATTAACTAGAAATTTAATTGGAATATAAATATATCAAGTTAAATCAGATTTTGAATTATGAGATAAGAATCTGAAATGGTATTGGATTGGCGAGTTAGGAGTTGGAAGCTAGAATGGAACTTTGTTTTGAAATGGAATTGGGCTTAGATACGTGAATGATTTGGTTTTAGGGAAAAAAATTGAAATTTTGTTTGGAAATGCATTTGTATATGCTGACAGGGTAGCAGATGGGAATGATATAATGATATGCCCAAAAAAAGGTACACGTTTATTTTTATGGATTTGGTGATTTATGGGCCGATTTGGCAAGCCGCTTGGCTATTTGATTTTCTTTTGAATTAGAAAGGGCCAAGAGAGGCGAGTTGGGGTTTGAACTATTGACCGGTACAAGGGAGGTGCTGGCAAAAAATTTCGAAAATTTCGGGTGTTAGAAAATTTTCAGAATTTTTGAAAATATTTGTTAATAGAAATAAATGAATATTTTAATTTAAATTTAATTGGTTTAGTTGAAATTGAGATTGGTAAGTAAAACAAATAAATTTGTACTAGTCAATAAGGTTTGATCTCTACCTTAGAAATTTCGAGGACGAAATTATTTTAAGGGGGGAAGAATGTAACGACCCGCATTTTTCAGCGATATAATTAATTTATTTAATTATTTAAATAGTGATTTAGGGAATTTAATGGTCGTTAAATTAAATAATATTGAATATTTAATTAATAAATAATATAATAATATATTAAATTTCTGAAATAGTCAGGAATAGTAGAATTCACAAAATGGTGTGAATTGATCAACTGTGATATTTAATTCAGCTTAGAGTTGAACTAGAATGACGAATATATTTAAATAACGACAGTTTGAACGTATAATTATATTATAATTAAAATCGAGCTCGTAATGGCGCTGCAGTTCGCTATTTGGCGATTTGAACTTCAACTGAATATACATGATTCGTTTTAAGCCTGATTTCTGTGAAACAAGAAACGCTAGGAGCTGGTGAAGTATATCTTTCTAATGGAAGAGAAAAATCGAGATTTCGTCGTGTAGATTTTTAGTTATGTCCAAATCAAATTTTAGAAAAGTCGCTATGGAATTCCTTTATAATTTATATCGACTTATTTATATTTTAAAATGGGTTTTTAAATATAAATCGAATATCGATGTAACACTGGATTTGAAATATCGAGTTATAAATCCTGGTGTAGCAGTATGATATTCTGTTGTGAATATATACGATAATATTTATTTTTAAATATTAAATTTAAATGTTTTTAAATATATTTATATATTTAAATGGGTTATTTAGAGCTTTAAAAATAGCCGGTTTTTCAAACGACCTCAGAATTCGACGAAACTAATTTTGTTGGATCCGCAATGTCAAATCATTATTAGATTTCAATTTCCATGATTTTTGAAGTCAGTATGTGACCGTGCGCGATTTTAATTGAAATACAATCGATAAGTTAACCTTTAAAAATACGCTGTGTGAGCAAACGGAGTCGAATTCGACGAAACCAATTTCATTGGGATCGTAATGTCGAACTGAAAGTGCATGTCCAGTTTCGTGATTTTTGGATGTCATGCGTGATTACAGGAATTTTAAAGGACAAATACCAACAGCGTTTGCCTAAAAATAAATATAATAATCCAATAAAAAAATATAAAAACCTTTCTATAAATACCCTACAATGTTCTAAACCCTAAAATTTTCCCTTCCGCTGGTCAAACACACAGCGCCGCCACTTCTCTCGTGAAAACGTGAAGGATTCACCTTTAGAAATCCATAGAAATTCCTATAAAATTCTACAAATTATAGGACTTGTATATTTGGATTCCTTGCATGATTTGCTTCGATCCCGCACCAGTTATATATAGTTCAACACTTCTCTGGGTTTATACGGCGGACGTTGGGTTTTCTAGGGTTAGCTTGATTCGAGATTTCGAGGGCTTTTTGGGAGTTTAAACGATGGATTCGGGTTTAGCGTGATGTGTAGAGGTTCTGGCAAGATTTCAGTGTCTTTGAGGAGAAAAGCTGTCGAGGTTTCACTGTAGAAGGAGCTTCGGTTTTTACAGTCGCGATAGGTATACGAAGACCGAGATGGATGAAAGTCGTACGGTTGTGTAGAGATTTTCAAAAAGAGGGTTTATGGTATTTTTCTTGTGATTTGTAATTTGAAAGGAGAGGGTGCGGTGGTTAGTTGAAATGGTGGGAATGGAAGAGCGATGGATCTGTGTTTCGATGGGGAAGACGGTAGTGTCGATGCGGGCCTGGAGTGTAGCGGGCTGAAGTAAGGGTGAGGCCCAATTCAAATTATAAATGGGAATTTAGTTTTATTTAATTTAAAATGTGTATTAACTTAGAAAATCTATATCTCAGTCATATGATATCAAAATTTCGAACGGTAAGATCCGTTGGGATCGTATGGACGAGAGCTACGGCATGGAACTAACTGGGAGTGGATTCAAGCTTGTTACAATTTATAGCAAAATAAATTGTCCATCTGAATCAACAGACGCAAATCGTTATTTAACGGTTAATGCGAAACGTGAGTAAAACCCACTAACTCCTCTCAGTTATATTTTTCTAAAGTATTTTTAGAAATGATAAATGATGATTGTTTGCTATGTGTTGGTTGTTTGGTTGAACTGCTAGTCAGTTGATTGAAAATATGGATAACGATATAGATATAAATAGTTAACCAAATATTGATTCTGTTTATCAAAATAATTCATACTCGTGTTGTTTATGTTGATTAACGTCTGTGGATGCAGGGAAACAGGTCGGAATGACCCAACTGGGTTCCTCAACAAATTATTTTACTGTTTTTCATGTATTGTATGATGTGATATGAAATCGGTTGTTGATTTTATATGTTGGAATGATACCGATCATTGTTATATGGTACGTTAAATACCATAAGGAATATTGAAATGTAAAAAGGGGAATTTTCAATGTTATATTGAAAAAGAAATATTTATAAAATCCAAAGATTTCATAAAAAGAGAATATTTATTTAGAAAATAAATAGATTTAAAAGGAATATTTATTTGTTAATCAAATAGAAAGAATTGAAAAAGAAATATTTATAAACTATTTACAAATAGAATTGAAAAGGGATATTTATTTGAATAAATAAATAAATAGAATATAATAGAAAGGGGAAATATGTGTAAAGGGAATAGTTAGATTATCAAAGGAATTACTTATAAAATCAATAGATTTTATAAATAGAAAATATTTTATAAATAAATAGAATTAGCAAAAAGGGATTTATTTGTAAATAAAAACGCTATAAAAGGAAATACTTGAAAAGTGACTAGAATTGTATAAAAGGAGAATTTTTCATTTGAAATGTTTAGACACGTGCTTCGCACACGGGTATAACTTGATATGGATTTAAAGTAAAGATTTTAAATTGAATCTATTCCAACTGATAGATTGAGAAGATAATTTATAAATAATATTTTATAAATTAAATAAGATGTTTATCATTGTATAAATAGAATATATAAGTCAGGACTTATATAGAGAAGTAAGAATCGATTTCAACATCGATATTTAAAACTGATTAAACATAGAGTTAATCAGTTAGAGTTAATCGATTAGATTTAGAATTAATCGAATTAGAGTTAATTGAACAGAGTTAATCGAATTAGGATAAATTGAATATTAATTATGTAATTAGAGTTGATCGAATTAGGAATTCGTTTCTCTTTGCTTTGTACCCATGGTTTTTTTGAGGAAATCAATTTGTGATTTGACGGGTATGACGATGTGGCATTCAAAGTACATGAATGTATGATCTGTCAAAGATATGCTATGACCTCAAGCCTCATCAACCGAGAAATGACAGAAATCGGGCAGGCAGCATGGCTAAGTTGGTCGCTCCCATTAGGGTGTATATCACCTATCTAGAGAAAAATCCATTTCATTCTTTTATCTATTATTGATGCTGTCCCTTTTCGGGAAACGGTGGGTAGCTCCCAACCGTTGGTGATATACATTCGATACACTCAAGTGAAATGAGTGGTCCGTCATGTGTAGGCCGGGTTGCAAGACGTTCTTGTTGAACCCAGTGTATGTGCCTCTAGAGATACACTATCGGCTGGTGGTCCCATACCTTGTCATAGTTGGAATCCAATCTCCAATAAGCGCCGCGGTTTTGTTTGTATACTATATATGTGGAACGTGAGATGTAAGTGTTCTGCTAGATTCTAATTACTTGTGATTAGACATTATTATAATATCAGAGAAGTAGTGATTTCCAAAAGTATTTTGTTTATCGTAAGGTAAAAACCGGCCGTGTTTATGTGTGAATTGTTCTTACGATTATCTTTTCATTTGAAAAGGATTTTTGTAAAGTTAAATAAAAATGATTTGAGTTTACTCACACCAGTCCCATGACTGACCCAAAGTTAATTTTGTTTTCCCTAAACTCTTGGGTGCCCAAATTTGTACGGGAAGTCAAGTAGTTCAGGTCTTTACAGATGTACTTGGAGGAGCTTGAAGCAGGTGGCTTCAGGATTATATATCTATTGTTATTTCCGCTATGTGTAAGTGTTTTATTCTGATGATGTCATAGTGTATATATACTATTTTATTGCAAAGTTATGTTATATATTATATTTTATTAGTTCCGCTGTGAGATTCGTGTTTACTTTGATTGTGTTCTTCTTCTATTCTAATTTTCTATCTTATCTATTCTCACCCTCTAACTTCTTTCTATTAATGATCAGGTATTTCCGACGTCTGAATAGTCAACATGGTAATTTTTTGTTGATTTTCGGAGTCGAAAATCCCAGTTCGTTACAACTTCAGTGGATCATTTGAATTTTCAACAAATTTCAGTGCAAACTCTTTCAACATTGATGCAATGCATGAATTTAATAGTAGTGGTAACAATCATTTCAAAATTTTCCATACAATATTTCGAAAAATCAGATTATGAACTTTTTGAAAACCTATGCTCTGATACCAATTGTTAGCGAATACAGAATGCGGATCTTAAAGCAAGACTAACACTAGAAGGGGTGAGTAGTGTTTGTAAGGAATTTATGAAAATCTTAAACTTAAATGATCTACTATATGAATCACGCACAACATAGATGATCAAAGACGCAGAATCAAACACATACACAGAAATAGATAAATATAAAACGCATAAAAGGAAATAACACACTAGATTTTATACTGGTTCGGATGACTCCTACGTCCAGTCCCATGCAATACTGGATTGCATAGTGTTTTATTAATATCACTATCCCCGTACAATACCCTTGATTTCATGGCTATAAGGTTAACATTGCTCTAAACACTCTTGATTTCACGGCTACAAGGTTACCACCTGTAATAACCCGAAAAATCGGAACCAATTTAAAATTTTAATTTTGGCTAATTTAATGAATTTTGAATATTTAAAATGAATTATTTTAAATAATAACGACTAAAAATTTATTTAAATCGAAGTTAGAACGAACAAATTTATTTTAATTATATAACGAGCCTTAAATTGCGTGGTAGTTTGAAATTTCGATTTCAAATTTCAAATGAGTGTACAGGATTCAAAATAAATTGGATTTCTGTGAAACCAGAAATATTAGAATCTATTTAAAAATATCTTTCAAACAAATGTGAAAAATCCAGATTTCATAACGGAAATAAAAAGTTATGTCCAGTTGAAAATTCAGAATAATTGCTCTGGAATTTTATATAATATATAGCCCTTAAAAATAGCAATTTTGCAAACGACCTCCACTTTCGATGAAACTACCTTTATTGGATCTGGAATGTCAAATTATTGTTAGATTCCAATTTTCATAATTTTTGGAATTAATAAGTGGGCGTGGTGAATTTAAACGTGTTTGGTCAATTCAGTTTGAATTTAATCGACTAGAAAATGACTGTTTTTCAAACGGTGTCCAAATTCGACGAAATTAATTTAATTAGGACCGTATGGTCAAAACACAGCTAGAATTATTTTTCGGGAATTTTTGGAGTGAGTATGTGGCCCTGGTAAATTAAAAAATATGTTTGAAATTGAATATATAGATTTAAATTTTAATTTAAAAGAAAATTGATCGTAACAGTCGAATTGGCTTACGGGACATATCTCATTGTGTTTGGAATAAGGGTAATTAGCTAAGGCGACAGTCATTGGGTTCGATCTGGGGTTCGAAAGAAAAACAAACTTTTTGAAATTAATAAACTAAATTAAATAAATATATATATTTAAGCCCTCTCTCCCCTTACTAGGTCAACGCTCAAATCAAATATAAAAAAAACAGATTCGCCGTCGCTCTATCAGACCGCAGCCGCCACCACCGATCTCGAGCGTCGCCCACCTCCATGGCCTCTGCCACTGACCGCTAGAACCCCCCTCCCGCTTGCTCATCCTCCCTTCATTCAAAGAAAACCATGAAGCCCTAGCCTCCACAAAATCCGCCGCCTTCACCTTCGAACCCTAGCGCCTTGCCCGACCATGAAACGCTAGCATGCCCTCCCAACCACACTCGAAATGGTGTTGTCGCCTAAGAACAGTCACGATGCCAACCTTCTCCACTTCGCTTGCAAAAAAACCTTCATTACCACCGACGGGGACAGCTGCGTGACTACTCCCCGATGCTGGGAGGCTGCATTTGAGGAAGTTGCACCTCAGGTGTTTGAACAGATGCCAAGAAGAAGACGATGAAGGTTCGAACGGTTCACGGTAATTAATCTAATTTTTAATTTAAATATGGTGTTAATTTTAAATAAAAACAACATTAATAAAAATCTTGTTTTTTTAAATACAAATAACTTTAAATAAGAATCATTGTTTTATATAAAGAAAATATCATTTTTTTATGTAGATAACATTGTATAAAAATATAATCTTTATAATATATGAATAACATAGTAAAAATGTGATTTTTATTATATGAATAACATTATAAAAATGTGATTTTTATTATATGAATAACATTATAAAAGTATGATTTTTATTGGGTGAAGAACGATATAAAAATATATTTTTTTATATATAGAACATTATAAAAATATGATTTTTATAATATATGTAGCAATAAAAAATATATGATTTTTATAATATATGTAGCAATATAAAAAAAAGATCTTTTATATATATGTAGCGTTATAAAATATGATTTTTATTATGAAGTTAGCGAAATAAAAATATGATTTTTATTATAAAGATAGCGAAATAAAAATGAGATTTTTATATATATAATGTTGGAATTAAAATGTGATTTTTTTAATTATACATAGCAATGTTAAAAATGATATTTTTAATATAAAAATCGTGTGAAACAGATTGCGATGGGACTGACTAGAAACAAATCCAAATCCAAACCGTCCAGAAATATAGAATGGAGGAGTTCCCAAAGGTGAGAACTTCTCACTCTAATTTATTTTCTAGTTAAATATATATACTAGGATGCAGACGGTGCTTAGTAGCACCCAACACCTTTGTTTGAAACCATGTTTGTTTGGTTGATTGATTTATTTGTTTGAATTTGGTGTGGTAAGTGAAATGAATTAATTGGAATGCGTATGTGTATAGCGCAAGCCAGTATTAGGCGAGGGATAAGTCTGGACCTTATTCGGGTTCTAGTACCGCGCCGTTATGCTGCCGAAATTTTCTAGAAATGTTAGAACAATAAAAATATCATTTTTATTGTATAAATGAACTGTATAAAATATTCATGTGTTGAAATAAATAATTTATCGTCAAAAATATAATTTTTAACAAGTATATGAATGAAAATAAATATTCATTTACAAATCGGATGGTTTGTTTATGTACACACATTTGACTAATATTGATTGGGAATATACATTTTACACATCGCCAACTGCACAAATAAAATCGGTGTGTGTTGATTGAAACCCCACACGGGTATTGGGATAATATTTGATGTAAACTAATCTCAATTGTTTAGTTGTATGTCAATCGATTGGTTGATATGTTGTTGTAAGCGTTAATTATTTATATTTAATGCTTATGCAGTTATTTAATGCACTCTGGATGATGGTTGACTGTGTTTGATTATTGTTGGGCACATGTGTGTATGAAATCCTTATAAATAAAATTATGTGGTAATTGACTGTGTCTGATTCCAATTCAAAAAAAACGAATATTTTAAATTAACGAATATTTTTAAATGACTAGTAACGAATATTTTAAAATAACTAATATTTTAAAATAATATTCAGCAATGGATCAAATGATTTTGATGTCCGATTTGGGATGGCTACGAAGAAATTAAAATATATGAAGCCATGTTGATTAGAGATGCGTCATTTTGACGTGAACGATATTTATATCGATTTTATTCATCTTTATAATGAATAACGAAAAAGGAAGTGATTTCAAAATCTAATGTTTTAAAAATATTATCATTTATATATTAATGAAAATTGAATATGTAGTTGAAATCGTTTTAAAAACGAATTTTTAAACGATTTATAAAATACGTTTTAAATGGAAATCGACGAAATATATACAATATATATTATATATATTTAATGGCCTGAATAGATCGCACTGCGCCGCGGCAGTTCGCGAATTTTGACCATTGACTTCGAATTCATATTATGGGAGATCCGACCGTCGGATTCTCCTAAAACCAGAACCGTTGGGTTCGTATCGAAAAGAGCTTTCCAAGAATATAAGAGATTTGAAATCTAAAGGTTGGATTTGGAATTTTGCCCAAATCAAATTTGGAAAAGGTTGTTGTAAGTGCAGTTCGATGACTGTCTATGGAAATCGATTGTACAGGCCTTGGTAAATTATTAAAAATATTAATAATTTGTGTAAAATCAGAATAAATAATTTGGAAAGAAATGGGATGAAAAATTCCATATTTGAAAAGGTAAAAATATATTTTTATCAGAATGAACTAGTTATGAGCTAGAATTATAATCCAATATCTTTAAATAAATAAATTGGATTTGAAGTGGTTTTAAAAATAACCAGAATTTCCAATATATGAATTGGAATGGATTTGAATCGAAATTATCTTCGGAATATTTCAATATTAGATTTCGTGATTATATGAATATTGTGGAGGAATTTGGAAGATATATATATATATATCATTATTCCCAATACGATATTTTTTGATTTCAGAATTTGATATTGAGTATAAGCCGATATAATTTCTATTTAGAGCCTTGGATTTAATATTGAATTGGATTTTGGGTTTCAGTTGAGAAAAAGAATAAACCTTTTAATTAAGATTTAGTGAAGTTTTCCAATTAATTAATATTTAATTGGAATTGATTAAAAGAATGGGATTTTGGGTTTATCGTGAATGGTGTTTTCAGCAACACTATTCTTAAAACCCATGTGAAAAGAATAAATCTTTTAATTAAGATTGTTAGAGTTTCCAATTATATTTAATAATTGGAATAAAATGGAATGTGAATCGGGTTTATCGTGAACTGTGATTTTAACGACGTTCGTTCTTTAACCCGATTTACAGTGAAATGTGATATGGAATTTATAAATCTTTTATTTAGATTTAATGGAAATTTTCCAAAGTATAGTTTTCCAATTTAATACAATAAATTGGAATGGAATGGAATTTGATTGGATAATAATCGAAGTGAGCTTCCATGGAAGAAGACTGTTAATATATATGGAATTTAAAAGGCTTTGCCGTTATTCCATTTATATTATTAGTCGGACACGGAAATTGATATCGATTATATATTTATCTGTTTTCAAGGAAGATTCCATAAATAATGGAATGTGATTTGGGTCTATCGTGAACTGTGTTTTAAATGACATTAGTTCTTTAACCTAGTTAAAGATAAGATTAATTTCTTAACTTTGAATAATCATTAAGTAATGATTTTTGAGATTAAAACTGAATTAGAGTTTTAATGAATCTTCAATTAGATTGGAATGTGAATGAGATAACTAAATTTATCGAATTCACGAAATGATCAAGAATGGAGTATCACCAGTTTTCTCCAAGCGATATTTAAATCTTTAATTAGATTTGAATAAATAATTTTGCCGATAACATTGTGGTGTTAGATATGGAGTATTACCAGTTTTGCTCCATGGGATAAATTGATTGGGATTGGGAAATATAATAAATGATTACTTTGGTAAGTTTCGCTAATCGCGACTAGTTTGGATAAACCTTAATTTGGTTTGAAACGATATCCAATGGAAGATTAAAGAATAAATTTAAAGAATTTATCTTTGATAAAATTAATGAGAACCTTTCCCAAAGGTTACGAATATTTAAATAAAAGAATATTCAGAATTGGAATGAGGCGTATGTTGTGTTTTATAGCACTTGTTTATTATATACGCGAGTTATTCGGAAAGGCTGGATGAACCTTAATTTGGTTTGAAACGATATCCAATAGAAGATTAAAGAATAAATTTAAAGAATTTATCTTTGATAAAATTAATGGGAACCTTTCCCAAAGGATACAAATATTTAAATAAAGGAATATTCAGAATTGGAATGAGGCGTATGTTGTGTTTTATAGCACTTGTTTATTATATACGCGAGTTATTCGGAAAGGCTGAGTTTATACCCATTCTGAATTTCACAAAGGATATGAATATTTAAATAAAGGAATATTCAGAATTGGAATGAGGCGTATGTTGTGTTTTATAGCACTTGTTTATTATATACGAGAGTTATTCAGAAAGGCTGAGTTTATACCCATTCTGAATTTCACAAAGGATATGAATATTTAAATAAAGGAATATTCAGAATTGGAATGAGGCGTATGATGTGATTTATAGCACTTGTTTATTATATACGCGAGTTATTCGGAAAGGCTGGATAAACCTTAATTTAGTTTGAAACGATATCCAATGGAAGATTAAAGAATAAATTTAAAGAATTTATCTTTGATAAAATTCATGGGAACCTTTCCCAAAGGATATGACTATTTAAATAAAGGAATATTCAGAATTGGAATGAGGCGTATGTTGTGTTTTATAGCAGTTGTTTATTATATACGCGAGTTATTCGGAAAGGCCGAGTTTATACCCATCCTGAACAACTGATTCGACGATAAGTCGATGATGAAGACGGTGGTTGAAGACTAGGGGTCTTCACATCATTTGAATGATTACTGATGTCTTGATTCGGCTGTACACCTAAGATGAGGTAATAAGTGGTGATCGTCCAGACGTACTTGGAGATCGACCGAATATGCGAGGACCTCTCTCCTGTATTGGACATATGGGACAAGAAATAAGGTGCCTCCGGATTCATTCAGACCCAAAACGAACTTGTAAATGGATGTGTGTCTGACATTGGATTTTATTCGGTGTTGATTGATCTCTAGTAAATATATATCTGTTTGGTGGCGAAGAATTTATTCTCTTGCTTAACACCCTTCTCTGAGACGTACGTGCTCAGAGGTTATATATCGATAGACATCAATCGCAGGGCGTGAATTGCCTTTGCAGCATGCTGAGATTCAAATGATCAAGGCTTCTGTTGAAAAGCAAAGTCTTGTAACTGATGATCAAAGCATGGCTTTAATATAGCATAGCTTTGTGTATAGCATTAATTCGCGAGCCTCACACCCCGGTGTGAACCAGAAACGGGAGGGACTTCAGGAAGGGCATGTGTTTCCTTCTAGCTAGAAGTGGTGTCATGGTATGGAGCACAGACATTTTACTTATGTAGATGGTGGATAGCGAGGTGCCTCGGTTATATCGGTCACTACGGGACCGATGGATGATATGGTCGACATACTAACCATTTCGCCTTATAGGGCGGGGAAACACATGTTCCGGGATTTTTAATCCTCTTAAAATGTGGACCGACCGTGACGATCTAGGTGCAGTTATGGTTGTTCCTGAGACATGGTAGGCTAGATTGTCTCGAATTTGCACAGGATGATCCCTTTGCCTTGGTTCATAGATGGAAATCCAACTTCCAATATGTGACATTTCAGTTTTGATTGTAGAGCCTAGTTTTGGCGGCATGATATATTGTACCTATGTCGTGCATGATTGATACATTTATATTTGAAGTTGTTTTATACACTATGCACTTATAATAGTATCAATTGATTTGTTTTAAACATACCAAGCACGCTTGGCTATTATAAGGGAAAACCCTATCCTCCGGCTTGCGTTGCATTGTGTGATGGGACCTGGGTCTTATAATAGCTTCGTTTTTTCAAAATGCATTGCCCTGTTTATTTTATGCACTGGTGTGACGATCCCAAAACCCCGTTACACGGTGTTAAGGATAATCATTGGAATATAACACACTAATCATCATTAGCAGATCACAGATAATAGCATAAACAGAAAATAGAATAATTTACACACATATGACAGCGGAATCATATAGATATCATCACATCAGAGAAGCACAGTACAGGATACAACTTAGTGCATAATGATACATAATCAGTCACCATCGCCAGAGGCGGAATCATACATAAAGAGTACTCAAAATAAATATCAGTCTACATCGCCAATGGCGGAATCATAATATAGATACAATAATGGCGGAGAAAATCCAAGTCAGCACAGTGTAGTCAAGCCTCGCCATGAGCCAAAAGATGCGTCAGAAACCTGTAACTAGGCTGCCCGTGTGAAATGAGGGCACCCGAGTTTGCAAGGTGAAACAAACTATGAGTCAGTCATGGGACTGGTATGAGAAATCTACTCAACTTATTAACAACAATAATAAGGCAAATCAAAGGACCACGCCACTTTCGCGGAACGGGTTTACTCCAATGAGTGCTAGTGCATGAAATAAAATAAATGATTAAATCAACGCAATGCTTTTTATAAAATGAAGCCATTATAAGACTCAGGTCCCATCACACAATGCAACGCAAGCCGGAGGATAGAGTTTTCCCTTATAATGGCCAAAAATGCTTCATACGTATAAAACAAAAGTGTTTGATGTTATTACTAGTGCATATATGTTTCAAAAGCAAATTCAATCATAAATATCAATCTTAAACGGCATGGGTACCATATATCATGTCGCCATACTAGTAATACAATCACATCCGCATATTTCGTATTGGAAATTGGATTCCTTCATGAGTCGAGGCAAGGGGCAAGCTCCTCTCCGATTCGAGACACTCTAGCAAATGTCCCAGGACCCCACTATGATCCTTGGATCTTCAGGGCCGGTCCTCTCTTACTTTTGAGGATTGGCAATTCCTGAACACACGTTTCCCGGTCCTTACAGACCTATATCGAGGCGCCTCGCATTCCAACAACCACACAGGTGAAAAGTATATATAATGTCAGGGCTGGTAGGTCACTGACACCACCTTAGCTAGAAAGAAACGTCGTGCTCTCCCTGCAGTCACTCTCCCGTTTTTGACTCATACCGAGGTGTGAGGCTCGCGAATTCACGTTATACACAAAGCTACGTCACACAGACCATGCTTTGATCATCAACCACAAGACTTTGCTTTGCAACAGAAGCCTTGATCATATGCCACTTAGGCGTGCCACACAGGCAATCCACTCCATGCGACTGATTTCTGTCAATACATAACCTCTGAGCTCGTACGTCTCAGAGAAGGGCGTTAAGCAAGAGAATAAATTCTCCGCCGCCAAACAGATATATATTTAACAGAGATCGATCAACACAGAACAAAATCCAATGTCAGATACACAGTCCATTTACAAGTCCGTTCTGGGTCTGAACGAAACCGGAGGCACCAATTCCTTGCATATCCGTTCAATCAACAGTATGTGTGGACGGCTACTACTTCAATTCCTTCATGGTAGCTACTCCAATCACGAGCATCAGTAGCGCCCATCCATCCAATGTGGAGATCGTCGGTCTTCAACCGTCTTCGACTCTTCGACTTCTCAACGTCGATCGATTATTTGAAATGAGATAAACTCGGCCTTTTCAAATAATCCACGTATATTTAGATTTTAAAACCAATTAATCACATGGTTGAACTATTCAACATTCACATTTCAGTTATTTAGTTATAATTTTCATGTCAAATACATTCAACCATCACATATCAAGCAAACACAACAAAATTGGTTTATTTTCACTCTATATCGTCTATAGTACTTTATAACGATATATCGCCATTTTTATTTAATTAAAAACGACCAAATCTAATTAAACGACGATTCAGGTCGTATCGATGCACTGGCGCTGCTTTTCACTAATTTTGTTTTACACATATATGAAAATCTAACCGTTGGATCTTCACAGATTTTACATCATTAGGAAGGTCATTTCAAAATGAATCCAAAGGTTTCAGTTTTGGGAAAATCCGACGGTCGGATCTTCCACACTAACCATTTGAAGTTACGATTTCAATTTACGAACTGCAGCGTCGTTATTCGATTTAATTAAATTATATTTATATATATATAAATATAATCGTTTCTGGCGCTGTTTTTCTTCAGTTTTGAATTAAACATTCCAGACAATCTAACCGTCGGATTTTCACAAAGTTGGTGCCGTTGGAAAGATATTTCCAAGGCGAACCCAACGGTTGCGGTTTCGGGAAAATCCAATGGTCGGATTTCCCGCACTAGTCGTTTGAAATCACAGTTTCAAAACATAAACTGCACGGCCACGTTTCGTTTTAATTCTATTTATATTTATATATTTATATAAATATAGTTCATTCAAAAATTCCTATATCGTTTCCACTTCAATTATTTCACTAACGCCTTTAAATTTTGGAAAATTTCGCCATAACCTCCTTTGTACGGGAGGGTCTGGGAAAATTCCCAAATAGCCACACGGGCGTTTCATATCAAAAAGAAAAAGAAAAAGCCAAGCGGCTAGCCAACAGGCTCATAAAATCATCACCCAAACAAAGCGGTAAATGTGTACCTATTTGTCGGGCACAAAATTCTATTTCTCTTCTCTAGCCCCTTTTTGCTTTAACCTGTTCAATAGATATGCATGTACATATATACAATTTCTAACATTTATCATTTTCCATTCAATTTCATATTTGATTTGCTTTGGTTTAAAAACACCATTCATTCCAATGTTGCATGCATAGGCTAAAATCATATCATTAGCTAGTTAATGTATATTTCAACTCATGCACGTTTATTTGAACAAGTGGCTATTTTTAACACTTCACATTTCAAAGATGATAATTTTGGCGAACTAAAATAGATTTCAACACATGACTATTTTATTTAGTTCCTATGCATGTTGAAATTAATATTTCTTTCACAAATATTTACTTCAATGTCCGCATATCTTTAGCATATCACAAATATGATAAAAATGATATTTTTATCGTTTAAAATATTTATTCAACAAATAGATGTTTCTGCACTTCATAGTTCAAATAAAAATGTAATTTTTATCGTTCGATCTTTTTATTCAACACATGAATATTTCCACTACACACACTTCTCAACAAATGAGTATTTCCACACCTGGACATTTTATTTATGTTGTTCATATTAGAAAGATGGGATTTTTATGGTTGAAATTATTTATATAAGGCGAATAATTTTCATAATGCGTATATGTATAAAATGTAATTTTTATTGTTTAAACACTTCATTCATTCACAAATGAATTTAATTTTCATACAACACTTTTCAACACATTAATATTTCCA
The DNA here is from genome assembly GCA_030737875.1 of Allium sativum. Taxonomy (NCBI): domain Eukaryota; kingdom Viridiplantae; phylum Streptophyta; class Magnoliopsida; order Asparagales; family Amaryllidaceae; genus Allium; species Allium sativum. The sequence goes on along the minus strand of JASFAX010000278.1, from coordinate 27,613 downwards.
CACATGGATATAGTTTCAACATATGGCTTTGATTTCAACACATGAAAATAATTTCAACATATGAAAATAATTCTAACACACAAAGATTATTCAAAATTTCGGCAGCATAACAGCAGGATAGTTAAAACCGGCACCGTCCCTAGTATGGCTCCTCGCTCTACCTTAAAACCTCGCGGTTTTTGACAATGGGGATTCATGCATCTAATTCGCACGCAGGCGGCATGTTTATTTTTATTTCCACAAATATTTCCAATTCATTTCAATCACCAATGGGTATTTTTCAACCACAACCAAACAATATCAACCACAAACAATTATTCAACCATTCGTATTTTTCACCCAATATTTCACACCAATTCACCACAATAAATATCGTCCATGGTTTGTGGACGAGGGGAGTATATATATATATATAATATATATTTGCTATATTTCACTTGCATTTCAACACATATATCACTTATTCTATGCATGTAAAAATTCATACTTCGCTTATATAGCTTACACTACGCATGTACATGAGGTATACAACACGTATGTAATTTATATTTCGCTTATATAAATTATACACGGCATTTTCCATTCAATTTCACGTTAATTTAGATTTCTCACCTTAGTTTTCGGAGCGCTAAAAATCGATACGATGTCAGAAAAATCCGCGGCTTCTTCTATTGGGTAGAGAGCTTCCTTGCGGTCTTGATGTTTCCTGTTTCATCGAATTTCGTCAAAACACCAAAAAGATATGATTTTTCAAAGTGCAAAGATCAAAGAAAAACTCACTTTCACGAAGCTTCAAAACTAGGTTTACAGTTTTCGCGAAAACCGGGGCACGAGGGGACGATCAGGGAGTTGGACGTGGAAGAGCTTCGAGAGGGCTACAGGCACGCGGCGGTTTGGTGGCGTTCGGTGGTGCAGATCAGCGGCGGCGGCGGTTTAAAGGTCGGAACTTTGGAGGGGGATATCTCGACGTGGAAGCAACGATAGGGGGAGCTCCTTATATGGATTTGAAGAGGGGAAGGAGAACTACAAAAAGTTGAACTGGGGGAGGAGCTAATTCGGGCTGTGGCGATCGGAAATCGCCAGGGAAGGGGGGGGAAAGCTTTCCGTTGTCGAAGTCGGGGTCGGGGGGGTTTTATGATTTTTTTTTTATTTATGAATGGAGAAATATGATTGGCCGAGGACTATATTAAATTTTTAAATAGTGTTTTCTCAAACGAACTCCTTTTTAAACCCAACGACTTTTGCCCCTAACTAAATACCCCCATTCCGGACACAATGGGATATGTTTCGTAGGCCAATTCGACTGTTACAGTCGGTTATTTTTCAAATTAAAGTATAAAACATTTAATTTTTTACTCTGAACGCACATTTCAATTTGCTAGGGCCACAAACTGATTCGAAAAATTCCAAAAAAATAAATCTAGCTATGTTTTGACGCTACGGTCCCAACAAAACTAGTTTCGTCGAATTCTGAGGTCGTTTGAAAAATGGCCATTTTCTGGTCGATCCATTTTAACAGAAATCGACCAAACACATTTTCTTTTGCCACGCTCACATACTAGCTTCAAAAATTATGAAATTTGAAACCTAGCAATAGTTTGACATCCCGGACCCAACAAAAGTGGTTTCGTCGAATTCCGAGGTCGTATGCAAAATATCAATTTTCCAGGGTTATATATTCTATATACCGACTCTTCTGAAAATTCATTCGGCCATAACTTTTGATTCCCGTTATGAAACTTCGATTTTTCAGATTCGTTAGAAAGGTATTGACTAACAGATTTAAATATTTTTGGTTTCGCTAAAATCCGTTATATTTTCTATCCTGCATAGTCGGTCAAAGTTTGAATTCAAATTTTCAAACTGACTCACTATTTCTAATTCACTATTTTATTGAAATATTCTATTTCAATTGTTCAAATTCCTTTGAAATAACCAATTTAAAAATTTTAAATTGGCTCGTATTTTCCGGGTTATTACAATCTCCCCTACTTAAAACTTTTCATCCTCGAAAAGGAAACAACAGTAAAGTAGGAAATAAAATGTAAATGCAAAGTATTGTAAAGGTACCTTGCACCGGAGTTAGTCAGAGATATCCACTCTGCATTTGGGGTAAGCTTGCTTAATGCTTTCCTCAGTTTCCCAAGTACAGTCTGTAGGATCACTGCTCCACTGCACTTTAACTAAATGAACCTTTTTGCTTCTGAGTTCCCTAGTTTCTTTGCCAACAATCTTTAATGGCTCTCTTTTGAGTGCTAATTCTGGAGTTATCTCCACATCCCGTTGCGCTGCTTCTTCTACAACAAGATCCGGATCATGCACATGTCTCCTAAGTTGAGATACGTGAAAAACATTGTGCACTCCAGGCAACCAATCTGGTAATTGAACCCTATAAGCAAGAGTTCCAATTCGCTCAAGTATAGGAAAGGGACCAATAAATCTCGGTGCCAACTTCCCAGTCTTGCCAAATCTGATTACTCCTCTCATCGGAGAAACCTTTAAATAAACATGATCACCAACAGTAAATGTCAAATCTCTCCTTCTAGAGTCTGCATAACTTTTCTGTTGGCTTTGAGCGGTTTTCAATCGCTTCTTGATGAAGTCCACTTTATCAGATGCTTCCCTAATCATATCGGGTCCTAGCTCAAGTCTGTTGCCAGGTTCTACCCAACATGCTGGAGATCTGCAGGGTCTGCCATATAATGCTTCAAATGGTGACATTCTCAAACTTGCTTGATAGCTATTGTTATATGAGAATTCTGCCAAATGCAAATGATCTTCCCATGACCCACCAAAATCGATTATACAAGCCCGTAATATATCTTCTAGAATTCTATTCACCCGCTCAGTTTGGCCATCTGTTTGTGGGTGATAGGCGGTGCTCATATTCAGTTTTGTTCTCAATTCTGTCTGGAAAGCCTCCCAGAATTTGCTAGTAAATAGGGGATCTCTATCACTGACTATGCTGATGGGAATTCCATGCAGCTTAACAATTTCTTTGAAATATATCTGTGCTAGACTTTGAGCGGTTCTATTGGACCTGACAGGTATAAAATGGGCAGTCTTCGTGAAGCGATCTACGATTACCCAAATGCTGTCATTACCTTTCTTGGTTCGCGGCAAACCATCTATGAAATCCATAGAAATCTGTTCCCATTTCCAGCCTGGGACTTCCAACGGTTGCAACAGTCCAGCTAGCTTCTGCTGGTCACTCTTGACCAATTGACAAGTAGGACATCTACTGTCATACAAAGAAATATCCCTTTTCATTGCCTTCCACCAGAAAGTGCGTTTGATATCGTTGTACATTTTACTCACACCTGGGTGGATGCAAAATTTGGATTTATGGCATTCATCCAGCACTTCTCTTTTGAGCTCAGAAAGGTTGGGAACGCAAATTCTCCCATTCAGCCTCAGAACTCCTTCTTTATTTACTTGAAAGCTTGAGGGTTCTCCTTTCTGGATTCTTTCCTTGATCTTTTGAATGAAATAATCATTCTCCTGGAGAGCACATATCTTATCGATCAAGCTAGGTGTAATTATAAGATGGGCAACAATTGCGGTTTTTCTACTAAGTGCATCCGCTACAACGTTAGCTTTCCCCGGCGTATACAGGATATCAAGATCATACGCTGCAAGAAATTCTAGCCAACGCTGCTGTCTCAGATTCAGATCTTTCTGGGTATATAAATACTTCAATGATTGATGATCTGTGTACAGTATAAATTTCTCGCCCAATAAATAATGCCTCCAGATTTTCAAGGCAAATACGATGGCTAGCAACTCAAGATCATGAGTCACATAATTCTTCTCATGCGGTTTCAGTTGGCGGCTTGCATAAGCGACTACTTGGCCTCTCGGCATTAACACTGCACCAAGACCTCTAATAGAAGCATCTGTCCAAACCATTAAATCCTGATTGCCATCAATAATTGTTAACACTGGAGCGGTGGTCAGCTTCGATTTCAATTCCTGGAAAGCTTCTTCACAGTCAGAAGTCCACTTAAACTTCTCGTGTTTCTTTGTGAGCTTCGTTAACGGACCGGATATCTTCGAGAAATCCTTAACGAACTTTCGATAATAACTAGCCAACCCCATAAAACTTCTAACTTCTGTGGGAGTAGTGGGTTGTTTCCAGTCTTGAATCGCTGTTATTTTGCTTGGGTCAACAGAAATTCCTTTCTCTAACACGACATGGCCAAGAAATTTAACTTCCTCTTGCCAGAAGACACATTTAGAGAATTTGGCTTTGAAGACGTTCTTCCTTAGAATCTCCAATACTTGTTCTAAGTGTTTTTCATGCTCGGGTTTTGATTTGGAGTAGATTAAAATATCATCGATGAATACGAGGACAAATTTATTCAGAACTCCCCTGAACACTCTATTCGTTAGATCGACAAAGTATGCTAGAGCGTTGCATAGGCCAAACGGCATTACTAACCATTCATAAAATATGACTGGACCTCTGAAAGCTGTCAGAGGAACACACTCTTCTGCTATTCTCAATTGATGAAAACCTGTAGCTAGGTCCATTCGGGAAAATACTTTCGCCCCATTCAATTGGTCTAGCAAATCATCAATGCGAGGTAATGGATATTTATTTTTAAGCGTCTGTTTGTTGAGGTCCCGGTAATCAACACATAATCTAAGAGTACCGTCTGACTTCGGGACAAACACAACAGCTGCACCCCAATTAGAAAAACTAGGTCTGATTAGACCCTTCCATAACAGTTGACGAGTTTGATCGCCTAATTCTTCTTTTTCTTTCGGAGTCATTCTACGAATTGGATGCACCACTGGTCTGGCATTGGGAATTAGATCGATTTGGAATTCTACTTCTCTTTGGGGAGGTAAGTTTTCAACTTCTTCAAACACATCCGCAAAGTTTCTAACAATCAGAATCTTTTCCATGGAAGTGGGGATAAGTTCCAATGCTGACCAGAATTCTTCTCTATTCGGATTCGAACCATGACAGGGAACCGTAATATATCCAAGCTTCGTTCGAATTTTAACGATTCTTTCCGCACAATTCACTTCAGCTTCATATTTCGTTAACCAATCTAGCCCGACAATAATATCGAATTCGGGAAAATCCATAACGATTAAATTGAAAGGAAATTGGTATCGGGAGAAAGAAGTAGGAACCTTACAACACGAATTGAGGGTAATAGAACTTCCTATCGGGTTATGTACCTCAACCGATTCTTTAAGCTTCCTCTGTTTTAACTTTAATTTGTGTACCATGTTATTAGCAATGAAACTACGCGATGCACCTGTGTCAAACAATACAGAAACAGGAATATTTTTAATTGTAAGGGTACCTCCCAGAACATCGGGTTTACCTGCTCCATCGGAAGCAGCTGGCGGGCTAGACCCGTCATAGACATGAGCTACTGTAGCTTTCTTCAACAAAGGACAGTCTTTGACTAGATGATCGGTCTTGCGACAGTTGAAGCACGAGCGAGGGTTCTGAGAGCCTTGGCTCGAGCCTTGAGAGTTTGTCTTCTGCATCTTCGGAGCTATGAAGACGTTTGAGTAGTGCCCCGGCTTACCACAGTTAAAGCAATTTCCTCTTGGCGGCTTGCCAGTCTGAGGCTTTGAAGATGCTGCTTGGCTTGACTCGCCCTGATTTACAGCAGGCTTGCGCTTGTTTCCGACTTGGCTTCTAGCGCGATCCTGATCCAGATGCCTTTGATCAAGGTCTTCATAGTTGCATGTCATTTCCACTAGCTCGTTGAATTCCAGCTTGACATGGGCCATGGCTCTATCATGATATTGTCGTCTTAGTCCAAGGATAAACCTCTTATTTTTGGATTTCGCGGTGGCGACGAGCTCTGGAGCATAGGGCGACAACATTGTAAATTTGTTCAGATAATCCTGCACGGAAAGATCCCCTTGCTGGAGATTGGTGAAGTCACCGTGCATTCTTTCTAGAGCTTGTTCTGGGACATATTTCTCCTTGAAGAGTTCTTTAAATCCATCCCATGTTCTTCCAGCTTCACTATTCCCGGCGGTAAGAGATTCCCACCATAATTCAGCTTGTTCCTGCATAAGCCAGGCGCCCATAATAGCTTTGTCCTCGTCTCCAAGCCTTAGGCCTTCAAGAATTTTCTCGCATGTTTTGAGCCATGCAAGGGCCTCTATTACGGTGCCAGTTCCCGAGAAGGTCTTGCCTCCTAAGTTCTTATATCTCTTAGCTACACGGTCAAGCTCGAAGTATTGAGCTGCCGGAGGTTGTATCAAAGGTCCTTCTTGAGCTGGGATTTCTCCCCTTCCTCGGCCTCGGCCGGCACGGCCTCCTCTAGCGGTGGCTGCTCTGGTAGCCATTTGTCAAATTCTGTATAAGCAACGAAAAAGTCAGCTAACAGAAATGATAGTCTATTGCATAGTTAAGCAGAAAATTCTACGGAAAGATAACGATGGACTGATTAATTGTTTTTGCTATTCTGCTCAGCTCATTCTAGGACTTTACTAGTCCTATCTCTAATGAGCGACTCGCCTTAGAATACTACTGATTCTATTTTGACGAAGTGTTTAATGTGTTAGACTCCAGAACTAAGGTTAACCAAAGCTCTGATACCAGCTGTGACGATCCCAAAACCCCGTTATACGGTGTTAAGGATAATCATTGGAATATAACACACTAATCATCATTAGCAGATCACAGATAATAGCATAAACAGAAAATAGAATAATTTACACACATATGACAGCAGAATCATATAGATATCATCACATCAGAGAAGCACAGTACAGGATACAACTTAGTGCATAATGATACATAATCAGTCACCATCGCCAGAGGCGGAATCATACATAAAGAGTACTCAAAATAAATATCAGTCTACATCGCCAATGGCGGAATCATAATATAGATACAATAATGGCAGAGAAAATCCAAGTCAGCACAGTGTAGTCAAGCCTCGCCATGAGCCAAAAGATGCGTCAGAAACCTGTAACTAGGCTGCCCGTGTGAAATGAGGGCACCCGAGTTTGCAAGGTGAAACAAACTATGAGTCAGTCATGGGACTGGTATGAGAAATCTACTCAACTTATTAACAACAATAATAAGGCAAATCAAAGGACCACGCCACTTTCGCGGAACGGGTTTACTCCAATGAGTGCTAGTGCATGAAATAAAATAAATGATTAAATCAACGCAATGCTTTTTATAAAATGAAGCCATTATAAAACTCAGGTCCCATCACACAATGCAACGCAAGCCGGAGGATAGAGTTTTCCCTTATAATGGCCAAAAATGCTTCATACGTATAAAACAAAAGTGTTTGATGTTATTACTAGTGCATATATGTTTCAAAAGCAAATTCAATCATAAATATCAATCCTAAACGGCATGGGTACCATATATCATGTCGCCATACTAGTAATACAATCACATCCGCATATTTCGTATTGGAAATTGGATTCCTTCATGAGTCGAGGCAAGGGGCAAGCTCCTCTCCGATTCGAGACACTCTAGCAAATGTCCCAGGACCCCACTATGATCCTTGGATCTTCAGGGCCGGTCCTCTCTTACTTTTGAGGATTGGCAATTCCTGAACACACGTTTCCCGGTCCTTACAGACCTATATCCAGGCGCCTCGCATTCCAACAACCACACAGGTGAAAAGTATATATAATGTCAGGGCTGGTAGGTCACTGACACCACCTTAGCTAGAAAGAAACGTCGTGCTCTCCCTGCAGTCACTCTCCCGTTTTTGACTCATACCGAGGTGTGAGGCTCGCGAATTCACGTTATACACAAAGCTACGTCACACAGACCATGCTTTGATCATCAACCACAAGACTTTGCTTTGCAACAGAAGCCTTGATCATATGCCACTTAGGCGTGCCACACAGGCAATCCACTCCATGCGACTGATTTATGTCAATACATAACCTCTGAGCTCGTACGTCTCAGAGAAGGGCGTTAAGCAAGAGAATAAATTCTCCGCCGCCAAACAGATATATATTTAACAGAGATCGATCAACACAGAACAAAATCCAATGTCAGATACACAGTCCATTTACAAGTCCGTTCTGGGTCTGAACGAAACCGGAGGCACCAATTCCTTGCATATCCGTTCAATCAACAGTATGTGTGGACGGCTACTACTTCAATTCCTTCATGGTAGCTACTCCAATCACGAGCATCAGTAGCGCCCATCCATCCAATGTGGAGATCGTCGGTCTTCAACCGTCTTCGACTCTTCGACTTCTCAACGTCGATCGATTATTTGAAATGAGATAAACTCGGCCTTTTCAAATAATCCACGTATATTTAGATTTTCAAACCAATTAATCACATGGTTGAACTATTCAACATTCACATTTCAGTTATTTAGTTATAATTTTCATGTCAAATACATTCAACCATCACATATCAAGCAAACACAACAAAATTGGTTTATTTTCACTCTATATCGTCTATAGTACTTTATAACGATATATCGCCATTTTTATTTAATTAAAAACGACCAAATCTAATTAAACGACGATTCAGGTCGTATCGATGCACTGGCGCTGCTTTTCACTAATTTTGTTTTACACATATATGAAAATCTAACCGTTGGATCTTCACAGATTTTACATCATTAGGAAGGTCATTTCAAAATGAATCCAAAGGTTTCAGTTTTGGGAAAATCCGACGGTCGGATCTTCCACACTAACCATTTGAAGTTACGATTTCAATTTACGAACTGCAGCGTCGTTATTCGATTTAATTAAATTATATTTATATATATATAAATATAATCGTTTCTAGCGCTGTTTTTCTTCAGTTTTGAATCAAACATTCCAGACAATCCAACCGTCGGATTTTCACAAAGTTGGTGCTGTTGGAAAGATATTTCCAAGGCGAACCCAACGGTTGCGGTTTCGGGAAAATCCAATGGTCGGATTTCCCGCACTAGTCATTTGAAATCACGGTTTCAAAACATGAACTGCGCGGCCACGTTTCGTTTTAATTCTATTTATATTTATATATTTATATAAGTATAGTTCATTCAAAAATTCCTATATCGTTTCCACTTCAATTATTTCACTAACGCCTTTAAATTTTGGAAAATTTCGCCATAACCTCCTTTGTACGGGAGGGTCTGGGAAAATTCCCAAATAGCCACACGGGCGTCTCATATCAAAAAGAAAAAGAAAAAGCCAAGCGGCTAGCCAACAGGCTCATAAAATCATCACCCAAACAAAGCGGTAAATGTGTACCTATTTGTCGGGCACAAAATTCTATTTCTCTTCTCTACCGCTTTTTGCTTTAACCTGTTCAATAGATATGCATGTACATATATACAATTTCTAACATTTATCATTTTCCATTCAATTTCATATTTGATTTGCTTTGGTTTAAAAACACCATTCATTCCAATGTGGCATGCATAGGCTAAAATCATATCATTAGCTAGTTAATGTATATTTCAACTCATGCACGTTTATTTGAACAAGTGGCTATTTTTAACACTTCACATTTCAAAGATGATAATTTTGGCGAACTAAAATAGATTTCAACACATGACTATTTTATTTAGTTCCTATGCATGTTAAAATTAATATTTCTTTCACAAATATTTACTTCAACGTCCGCATATCTTTAGCATATCACAAATATGATAATAATGATATTTTTATCGTTTAAAATATTTATTCAACAAATAGATGTTTCTGCACTTCATAGTTCAAATAAAAATGTAATTTTTATCGTTCGATTTTTTATTCAACACATGAATATTTCCACTACACACACTTCTCAACAAATGAGTATTTCCACACCTGGACATTTTATTTATGTTGTTCATATTAGAAAGATGGGATTTTTATGGTTGAAATTATTTATATAAGGCGAATATTTTTCATACTGCGTATATGTATAAAAATGTAATTTTTATTGTTTAAATACTTCATTCATTCACAAATGAATTTAATTTTCATACAACACTTTTCAACACATGAATATTTCCACACATGGATATAGTTTCAACATATGGCTTTGATTTCAACACATGAAAATAATTTCAACATATGAAAATAATTCTTACACACAAAGATTATTCAAAATTTCGGCAGCATAACGGTAGGGTAGTTAAAACCGGCACCGTCCCTAGTACGGCTCCTCGCTCTACCTTAAAACCTCGCAGTTTTTGACAATGGGGATTCATGCATCTAATTCGCACGCAGGCGGCATGTTTATTTTTATTTCCACAAATATTTCCAATTCATTTCAATCACCAATGGGTATTTTTCAACCACAACCAAACAATATCAACCACAAACAATTATTCAACCATTCGTATTTTTCACCCAATATTTCACACCAATTCACCACAATAAATATCGTCCATGGTTTGTGTACGAGGGGAGTATATATATATATATATATATATATATATATATAATATATATTTGCTATATTTCACTTGCATTTCAACACATATATCACTTATTCTATGCATGTAAAAATTCATACTTCGCTTATATAGCTTACACTATGCATGTACATGAGGTATACAACACGTATGTAATTTATATTTCGCTTATATAAATTATACACGACATTTTCCATTCAATTTCACGTTAATTTAGATTTCTCACCTTGGTTTTCGGAGCGCTAAAAATCGATACGATGTCAGAAAAATCCGCGGCTTCTTCTATTGGGTAGAGAGCTTCCTTGCGGTCTCGATGTTTCTTGTTTCATCGAATTTCGTCAACACACCAAAAAGATATGATTTTTCAAAGTGCAAAGATCAAAGAAAAACTCACTTTCACGAAGCTTCAAAACTAGGTTTACAGTTTTCGCGAAAACCGGGGCACGAGGGGACGATCAGGGAGTTGGACGTGGAAGAGCTTCGAGAGGGCTACAGGCGCGCGGCGGTTTGGTGGCGTTCGGTGGTGCAGATCGGCGGCGGCGGCGGTTTAAAGGTCGGAACTTTGGAGGGGGATATCTCGACGTGGAAGCAACGATAGGGGGAGCTCCTTATATGGATTTGAAGAGGGGAAGGAGAACTACAAAAAGTTGAACTGGGGGAGGAGCTAATTCGGGCTGTGGCGATCGGAAATCGCCAGGGAAGGGGGGAAAGCTTTCCGTCGTCGAAGTCGGGGTCGGGGGGGGGGGTTTCTGATTTTTTTTTTTTATTTATGAATGGAGAAATATGATTGGCCGAGGACTATATTAAATTTTTAAATAGTGTTTTCTCAAACGAACTCCTTTTTAAACCCAACGACTTTCGCCCCTAACTAAATACCCCCATTCCGGACACAATGGGATATGTTTCGTAGGCCAATTCGACTGTTACAGTCAGTTATTTTTCAAATTAAAGTATAAAACATTTAATTTTTTACTCTGAACGCACATTTCAATTTGCCAGGGCCACAAACTGATTCGAAAAATTCCAAAAAAATAAATCTAGCTATGTTTTGACGCTACGGTCCCAACAAAACTAGTTTCGTCGAATTCTGAGGTCGTTTGAAAAATGGCCATTTTTTGGTCGATCCATTTTAACAGAAATCGACCAAACACATTTTCTTTTGCCACGCTCACATACTAGCTTCAAAAATTATGAAATTTGAAACCTAGCAATAGTTTGACATCCCGGACCCAACAAAAGTGGTTTCGTCGAATTCCGAGGTCGTATGCAAAATATCAATTTTCCAGGGCTATATATTCTATATACCGACTCTTCTGAAAATTCATTCGGCCATAACTTTTGATTCCCGTTATGAAACTTCGATTTTTCAGATTCGTTAGAAAGGTATTGACTAACAGATTTAAATATTTTTGGTTTCGCTAAAATCCGTTATATTTTCTATCCTGCATAGTCGGTCAAAGTTTGAATTCAAATTTTCAAACTGACTCACTATTTCTAATTCACTATTTTATTGAAATATTCTATTTCAATTGTTCAAATTCCTTTGAAATAACCAATTTAAAAATTTTAAATTGGCTCGTATTTTCCGGGTTATTACAACTGGTATTCTTGAGAGGAAACTCGTTCAGTGTTATACGGCAAGGTCCCTTGATTTACTTTATTTTTAAAGTAAAGATTTAACAACAGTCTTAGTTCTCAAACTAGTCACATGACTGACCTAAAGTTTATTGTTTTTACCTAAACTATGGGTGCCCCTATTTTCTACACGGGCAGCTAGTAGTTTTGGTTTTGCAGATTATATTCACAGGATGCTGGTTCACAGCTGGAGCTATATTCGGAACGCTCTGTATCCGTGTATTTCTTTCAGTTATGTTTTGTATTATTTTCCGCTGCATTGTAATTTGTAAATCTCTAATATTTATCAAATGTATATTATTTGTTCCTACTTTGTATATTCTTGTACTCTGATGTAATTGTTGTAATAAGCAATGAAATGTTCTTCTATTTGTGTTCTGATATGTCGTGTCCTCAACTCAATTCGGGCTTTCCCGTAAGGGTGAGTTTTTGTCGTGTCATTTTGGTATCGAAACCTTGGTTTTACAGAGCTCAAGAAAAAGACAGGTTAGAACCAAAAAAAAGAATTCATCAGAGTTGGATTAGTAATATCTAATGAGAATGACTCGTCATAGATAGGATCAGTAGTATCCTAGAACAAATGTGAAGAGTAGTGATTTTTTAAAATAAAAATGAAAACAAATTTTGTTTTGAAAATTTAAACCATATTATACGTATTTGAATATTTATTTTATATTGAATTTGGACAATTGAATATATAAAGATTCTGCATATACGTCTTGCAAACGTATATTCGAAGTCTCGAATATACTTGATGGATATAGAGTCGCACTTTAGTCGTCTGAGGATAATTCTGGTGATGGTGCACCATCGTCAGTATTTATTTTCAAGTTTCAAAAGTGAAATTTCTATATATTTCCAATTGACTGGTGTGGGAACCAAAACTAGATAGGGTCTATTGTTGTGACTTGGCAACAAAAATGATTTATATATATAAAAAAAAGTTATGGGTTTGAAACGATAATCAATTAATTGATTGCTAATTGTGTTGTTTGATTATTGGTTTGATTAATTAAAATTTTGAACCATTAAGCCAAATTGAATCAAATGTTGAACTGGGTTGGAAATTTGGTTGCAACTGCATATACGTACATGTGTATATAATGAACAAGTTATAGCAGGGAAGCTAAGCAGAGGAATAAAATTGTATGTCCGACAAATAGGTACACATTTACTAGTTTATTGGGTTGGATGATTTTATGAGTCGATTGGCTAGCTGCTTGGCTTTTACTTTTACTTTTTGGATGATGAGGGCCCTGCGTGGGTTGTCGCGGTTTTAAATGTCTCCCCATACAAAGGAGGTTATGGCGAAATTTTTCGAAAATTTAGAGTGTTAGCCAAATTTTTGAAAAATTAGGAATTCTTAGAAACTGAAAAGTTGATGAATGAATGCCGGAATGAAAGTTGAGTTAGTTGGTTAAACAACTTTCAGCTCCGTTCCTTTTAGAGGACGAAAATTTTTTAAGTGGGGGAGATTGTAACAACCCAGAAAATCGAAACCAATTAATTTTTTTTTATTTTGGCTAGTTTAATGAATTTTGAATATTTAAAATGAATTATTTTAAATAATAATGACTAATAATTTATTTAAATTGAAATTAGAATGAATAAATTTATTTTAATTATATAACGAGCCTGAAATGGCGCGGTAGTTTGAAAATTCGATTTCAAATTTCAAATGAATGTATAGGATTCAAAATAAATCGGATTACTGTAAAACCAGAAATATTAGAATTTGTTTAAAAATATCTTTCCAACAATGTGAAAAATCCAGATTTCATAGCGGGAATAAAAAGTTATGTCCAGTTGAAAATTCATAATAGTCGCTATGGAATTTTATATAATATATAGCCCTTAAAATAGCGATTTTGCAAATGACCTCCTTTTTCGATGAAACCACTTTTGTTGGATCCAGAATGTCAAATTATTACTAGATTCCAATTTTCATAATTTTTGGAATTAATATGTGGGCATGGTGAATTTAAACATGTTTGGTCAATTCAGTTTGAATTAATCGACTGGAAAATGACTGTTTTATAAATGGTCTCCAAATTCGACGAAATTAGTTTTGTTAGGACCGTATCGTCAAAACATGGCTAGATTTATTTTTCGAGAATTTTTGGAGTGAGTATGTAGCCCCGGTATATTAAAATGCACGTTTAAAATTGAATGTATACATTTAAATTTCAATTTAAAAGAAAACTGATCGTAACAGTCGAATTGGCTTAGGGGACGTATCTCATTGTGTCCAGAATAGAGGTAATTAGCTGGGGTCAACAATTGTTGGGTTCGATTTAGGGTTCGAAAGAAAAACAAACTTTTTGAATTTAATTAACTAAATTAAATAAATATATATATATATTTAAGCCCTCTCTCTCCCCTTACCAGGTCAACGCTCAAATCAAATAAAAAGAAGAAGAAAACCCGATTCCCCGTCGCCCTATCACCACCGATCTCAAGCGCCGCCCACCCCCCTGGCCTCCGCCGCTGACCCCAGAACCCCTCCTCCCCTCCTTGCTCCCCCTCCCTTTGTTCAAAGAAAACCGTGAAGCCCTAGCCTCCACGAAATCCACCGCCTCCACCTTCGAACCCTAGTGCATTGCCCGACCATGAAATGCTAGCGTGCCTTCCAAACCACACCCAAAATAGTGTTGTTGCCAAGCAATAGTCACAGTGACAACCTTCTCCACTTCGCTTGCAAAAACCCTTCATCACCACCGATGGGGACAGCTGCGTCGACTAGTCTCCGATGCTGCAAGGCTGCATTTGAGGAAAGTGCACCTCAGGTGCTTGAACATATGCCAGGAAGAAGATGATGAAGGTTCAAACGGTTAAAGGTAATTAATCTAATTTTTAATTTAAATAAGGTGTTAATTTTAAATAAAAACAGCATTAATAAAAATCTTGTTTTTTCATATATAAATAGCTTTAAATAAGAATCATTTTTTTATAAAAAGAAAATATCATTTTTTTTTTTGTGTAAATAACATTGTATAAAAATATAATCTTTATAATATATGAATAACATAGTAAAAATGTGATTTTCATTATATGAATAACATTATAAAAATGTGATTTTTTTATACGAATAACATTATAGAGTATGATTTTTATTAGGTGAAGAAAAACATAAGAATATGTTTTTTTTATTATATGTAGAACATTATAAAAATATGATTTTTATAATATATGTAGCGATATAAAAATAAGATCTTTTATATATACGTAGTGTTATAAAAATATGATTTTTATTATGAAATTAGCGAAATAAAAATATGATTTTTATTATGTAGATAGCGAAATAAAAATGAGATTTTTATATGTATATAATGTTGGAATAAAAATGTGATTTTTAATTATACATAGCGATGTTAAAAATGATATTTTTAATATAAAAATCGTGTGAAATAGATTGCGATGGGACTGACTAGAAACAAATCCAAATCCAAACTGTTCAGAAATAAAGAATGGAGGAGTGGATCCTAAAGGTGAGAACTTCTCACTCTAATTTATTTTCTAGTTAAATATATATACTAGGATGCAGACGGTGCTTAGTAGCACCCGACACCTTTGTTTGAAACCATGTTTGTTTGGTTGATTGGTTTATTTGTTTGAATTTGGTTTGGGAAGTGAAATGAATAGATTGGAATGGGTATGTGTATGGTGCAAGCCAGTATTAGGCGAGGGATAAGGCTAGACCTTATTCCAGTTCTAGTATCGCGCCGTTATGCTACCGAAATTTTCTAAAAATGTTAGAATAATAAAAATATCATTTTTATTGTATAAATGAACTGTATAAAATATTCATGTGTTGAAATAAATATTTTATTGTTAAAAATATTTTTTTTAACGAGTATGAATGAAAATAAATATTCATTTACAAATCGGACGTTTTGTTTATGTACACACATTTGACTGATATTGATTGAGACGATATATTTTACACATCACCCAACTGCACAAATAAAATCTGTGTGTGTTGATTGAAACGCCACATGGGTATTGGGATGATATTTGACGTACACTAATCCCAATTATTTAGTTGTATGTCAATCGATTGGTTGGCAGGCTGTTGTAAGCATTAATTATTTATATTTAACGCTTATGCAGTTGTGTAATGCACTCTGGATGATGGTTGACTGTGTTTGATTATTGTTGGGTACATGTGTGTATGAAATCCATATAAATAAAATTATATGGTAATTAACTGTGTCTGATTCCAATTCGGAAAAAAACGAATATTTTAAAATAACGAATATTTTTAAATGACGAGTAATAAATATTTTAAAATAACTAATATTTTAAAATAATATTCAGCAATGGATCAAAATATGATTTTGATGTTCGATTTGGGATGAACACGGAAATATTAAAATATATGAAGTCGTGTTGATTAGAGATGTGCCATTTTGGAGCGAACGATATTTATATCGATTTTATTCATTTTTATAATGAACATCGAAAAAGGAAGTGATTTCAAAATCTAATGTTTTGAAAATATTATCATTTATATATTAATGATATGGAATATTCAATTTTGATTTAAAATTGAATGTGAAGTTGAAATCGTTTTAAAAATGAATTTATAAATGATTTATAAAATACGTTTTAAATGGAAATCGACGAAATATATAATATATATATATATATACATATATATATTTAATGGCCTGACTAGAACGCGCTGCGCCGCGGAAGTTCGCGAATTTCGACCATTGACTTCGAATTGATATTACGGGAGATCCGACCGTCAGATTCTCCTAAAACCGGAAACGTTGGGTTCATATCGAAAAGATCTTTTAACGAATATAAGTGATTTGAAATCTAACGGTTGGATTTTGAATTTTATCCAAATCAAATTTGGAAAAGGTCGTTGTAAGTGCAGTTCGATGACCGTTTATTGAAACTGACTGTACGGGCCTTGATAAAATTATTAAATTATTAATAATTTGTGTAAAATCATAATAAATGATTTGGAAAGAATTGGGATGAAAAATTCCATATTTGAAAAGATAAAAATATTTTTTATCAGAATGAAATAGTTATGAGCTCGAATTATAATCCAATATCTTTAAATAAATAAAATGGTTTTAAAAATAACCAGAATTTCCAATATATAAATTGGAATGGATTTGAATCGATTTATCTTCGGAATATTTCGATATTGGATTCCGTGATCATACAGATATTATGGAGGAATTTGGAAGATATATATGTATATATGTATCGTTATTCCTAATACGATATTTGTTGATTTCAGAATTTGATATTGAGTATAAGCCGAGATAATTTCTATTCAGAGCCTTGGATTTAATATTGAATTGGATTTTGGGTTTGTCATGAATGGTGTCGTCATTAACACTGTTCTTAAACCCAGTTGAGAAGAAGAATAAATCTTTTAATTAAGATTGAGTGAAGTTTTCTAATTAATTAATATTTAATTGGAATTAAATAAAAGAATGGGATTTTGGGTTTGTCAAGAATGGTGTTTTCAGTATCACTGTTCTTGAACCCTGTGTGGAAAGAATAAATCTTTTAATTACTGTTAGAGTTTCCAATTATATTTAATCATTGGAATAAAATGGGATGTGAATTGGGTTTATCGTGAACTGTGTTTTTAACGACATTCATTCTTTAACCTGATTTACAATGAAATATGATTTGGAATTTAAAATCTTTTATTAAGATTTAAAGGAAATTTTCCAAAGTAAAGTTTTCTAATTTAATACAATAAATTGGAATGGAATGGAATTCGACTGGATAATAATCGAAGTGAGCTTCTGTGGAGGAAGACTGTTAATATATATGGAATTTAAAAGGCTTTGTCGTTATTTCATTTATATTATTAGTCGGACACAGAAATTGATATCGATTATATATTGATCTATTTTCCGTGAAGATTCCATAAATAATGGAATGTGATTTGGGTTTATCGTGAACTATGTTTTAAATAACATTAGTTTTTTAACCCAGTTAAAGATAAGATTAATTTCTTAACTTTGAATAATCATTAAGTAATAATTTTTGAGATTAAAACTAAATTAGACTTTTAATATATCTTAAATTAGATTGGAATGTGAATGAGATAATTAAATTTATCGAATTCACGAAATGATCAAGAATTGAGTATCACCAGTTTTGCTCCAAGCGATAGTTAGTTCTTTTAATTAGATTTGAACGTGAAATGATAAATAATTTTGCTGATAACACTGTGGTGTTGGATATGGAGCATTACCAATTTTTCTCCATGGGATGAATAGGTTGGGATTGGGAAATATAATAAATTATTACTTTGGTAAGGTTCGCTAATCCAGACTAGTTTGGATAAACCTTAATTTGATTTGAATCGATATCCAATGGAAGATTAAAAAATAAATTTAAAGAATTTATCTTTGATAAAATTAATGAGAACCTTTACCAAAGGATATGGATATTTAAATAAAGGAATATTCAGAATTGGAATGAGGCGTATGTTGTATTTTATAGCACTTGTTTATTATATACGCGAGTTGTTCGGAAAGGCCGCGTTTATACCCATTCTGAATAACTGATTCGATGATAAGTTGACGATGAAGACGGTGGTTGAAGACCGGAGTTCTTCACATCGTTTGGATGATTACTGACGTTTTGATTGGGTAGTACACCCAAGACGAGGTAATAAGTGGTGATCGTCCAGACGTACTTGGAGATCGATCGGATATGCGAGGACCTCTCTCCTGTATTGTACATATGGGACGAGGAATAAGGTGCCTCCGATTTTGTTCAGATCCAGAACGAACTTGTAAATGGATGTGTGTCTGACATTGGATTTTATTCTGTCTTGATTGATCTTTATTAATTATATATCTATTTGGTGGCGGAGAATTTATTCTTTTGCTTAACACCCTTCTCTGAGACGTACGAGCTCAAATGTTATATATCGATAGACATCAGACGCATGGCGTGAATTACATGTGTGGCATGCTGAGTTGCAAATGATCAAGTCTTCTGTTGAAAAGCAGAGTCTTGTGGTTGATGATCAAAGCATGGCTTTAATATGGCATAGCTTTGTATATAGCGTTAATTCGCGAGCCTCACGCCCTGGTGTGAAATAGAAATGGGTGGGACTTCAGGGATAGCATGCATTTCCTTCTAGCTAGGAGTGGTGTCATGGTATGGAGCCCAAACATTTTAGTTATGTGGATGATGGATAGCGAGGTGACCCGGTTATATCGGTCACTACGGGGCCGATGGATGATATGGTAACATACTGATCATTTCACCCAATAGGGCGGGGAAACGCATGTTCAAGGATTTTTAATCCACAAAAATGTGGACCAGACCTGATGATCCAGGTGCAGTTGCGGTTGTTCCTGAGACATGGTTGGTTAGATTGTCTCGAATTTTCATAGGATGATTCCTTTGCCTTGGTTCACAGATGGAAATCCAACTTCCAATACGTGACATTTCATTTTCAATTTTAGAGCCTAGTATTGGCGACATAATATATGGTACCCATGTCGTCTATGATTGATACATTTATATTTGAAGTTGTTTTATATACTATGCACTTATAATAATATCAAATGATTTGTTTTAAAGGTACCAATCATGTTTGGCTATTATAAGGGAAAATCCTATCCTCCGGCTTGTGTTGCATTGTGTGATGGGACCTGGGTTTTATAATAGCTTCATTTTTCCAAAAAGCATTGCGCTTTTTGTTTTATGCACTGGTATTCTTTGGAGGAAACCCGTTCTGTGTTATACGGCGTAGTCCCTTGATTTACTTTATTTTTAAAGTAAAAATTTAATAATTGTTTTAGTTCTCACACCAGTCACATAACTTACCTGGAGTTTATTGTTTTAACCTAAACTATGGGTACCCCTATTTTCCACACGAGCAGCTAGTAGTTTTGGTTTTGCAGATTATATTCACAGGATCCTGGTTTATAGCTGGAGCTATATTCGGAACACTCTATATCCGTGTATTTCTTTCAGTTGTGTTTCGTATTTTTTCCGCTGCATTGTAATTTGTAAATCTCTTATATTTATCAAATGTATATTATTTGTTCATACTCTATGTATTCTTGTACTCTGATGTAATTGTTGTAATAAGCAATGAAATGTTCTCCTGTTTATGTATTGATATGCTGTGTCCTCAACTCAATCCGGGCTTTCCTGTAAGGGCGAGTTTGGGTCGTGTCACCACCACTCTCTTTCCTTGATTTCAGAGCTACAAGGAACACACCCTTTCTAAAACACTTCCCAAATGATTACAACAGCCCTATAACTCTTCCATAGTACTTCAACTCAAAGAGTAATGGATAGAGAGAGAAAAAAGAAAAAGTTTCATATAAATAGAGTAGAAATCGGCAAAGTAGAAGTGTAGAAATCAATCAAATATGAAATATTAATGGTGGGATGAAGAGGGGTGAAGATGGAGAAGAAGAACGAATAAGATTTGAAAGGTTCCAACGCTGCAGGAACGTTACAAATAATGAAAAAAACACTTCCTTTGAAAATTGAATTTTTGACAGTTGTATGTCGACATACCATCCTATGTATGTCGACATAGGTCATGTTAAAATTTTGAATTTTCATCTTTTTCAAGTGTTTAAACATATATATTATTGCAGAAATTCTTGAATTAAAACTTAGTGATATGAGTATTATAAAGTATAAAACCATATGAAATCATAATACTATACTATATAAACATATTTATAAATTTATAAAGTTTAAAACTATATAACTATAAAATTATAAAGCTATAATACTATATAACTACATAAACTTATATTTAAAATCTTAAGTAAGATAGAAATACAATTTGAAATTAGAAAATCAAATTTTGAAAATCAGAATTTGAAAAATAGAATTTGAATTTGAACCTGGAGTGTTATTCAGAGTCTTACATATAAACTAGACTCTATTACTATATTTGTCTTGGACTCTTGGAAACTTGATAACTCGTGAGTCTTGAATCTCCTCTAAATTCTGAGTCTCTTGGGACTCTAGAACAGTACAGTCTTTAGTATTTAAGTCCTGTATACAAATCCTGTGTATATGTGTGTGTGTGTGTGTGTGTGTGTGTGTGTGTGTGTATTCTAGATAGAGATGTTAGTATATATTTTTATAATCAATGATAATTGAAATAAGGTTGTTGTAACACCCCACGTCCATTAATGTCACTCACAAAGGGAATGCATTAACTTCCATGGAGGTTATAAGTGAATATAGAACCGAAAAATTACAACAAGACAGATAATAAATAGTACTTGGAAATCTAAAACTTCATTTTATTGCAGTGGAAATTAAACATGCTTGTTACATCATAAAACCATAGATCATAACCAAGTACAATATCCATCTTCATAAAAACAAAATACATAATCCCATTACATAAGTAGCCATTAAAAAGATAACAAGCTGGACTTTACTTCAACGGTCCAAGCTTTCTAAAGAGAGATGAAGCAATTCAATCAAACTCCACTAGAGCTGGGCCCAACCTGAGGACCTGGAGGGGGAAAAAGGATAGAAATAGAGGGGGTCAGACATAAAGTCTGGCGAGTATGATAATTCTAACAATACTATTATCAAAATAACTAGACTAAGGCATAAGCTGGAAGACAAGTAAATGTCTATGAACTCCTAGGAAGATAAAGATAGCGTTTAAGATAACGTTAAAGATAACGGTAAAGGCACACCTAATTTCTAACGAATAATTACTACACTGCACCGCACACCACTACACTGCACCGCACCAGTCACCCTAAAGGTTGATCCCACTTGCTTCACACAGAAACATATAAATAGCCTTACGTACCCCTAGCAGACTACATAGGTGCCGTCTGCCCCTACCTCCACTAGGTGTACCCCACTACCCACTTTCGATCGGCTCCCTACTCATAGATACCCGTGCTGGCCCCACAGTGGGGTGTATCACTCCCCTAAAGTGGCAACCCGATACAACTTGAGAATGCACGGCTTATACCTACACGATGCAACAACGTCTTACCTACCAGCCCGGGTCCACACACGCATATGAAGCCCGTTGGATTTGCGTTGCCACCGCTCCCCATTTTGGCCTCTTATAGTCAAGCCCAGTATGCGTGTCCCATCCTCGACTTGGGTCGAGCCCACAAATATACGTTTGGGATACTGGTTGAAATGAGCCCCCCACAAGCTACCCACCTAAGCTTGTCATTAATATATCCCACTTAACCCCCTTAGTCATGTTCATTTACATGTGTGTTTGGTTAAGTCTTACTAATCGTATTTCACATGCCACTAAGGGCACCCCCTAGATTCCTCATGCCACCCAAGGCACCTACTTAACCCCCATGTCCCACCTTACATGTTTATCTGGTTAAGTATTTCTTGATTCATTCAGGCCATAACCTCATAAAGACCGCTCACATTAGACTGACATTTATGGCAGCTGGATTTGTCGGGCGGGTCCGGGCAGTCTTACACCATAAAAGAGTCTAACCTTGTGTCTTTACAACCGTTATGCTTTAGTTTAGGCCTAGGACCTCTCACATTGGGCTGACATTTGTGACCACTGGATTTGCCGGGCGGGTCTGGGTAGGTTTACGTCACAAACGAGTCCAACCTCGTGTCCTAAGCATTGATTAACACTTAAAATCTTTTACCCCAGTTTTAATAATTCCCTATTCAAATTATTAATTAAGTCAACTTTTAATGATGTCCATAATTGACTCAATTATGGCCATCCACTTATAGCATGCAAAATCATATCAATTGCACCCCAACTTTTTAATATTAAATCCTTAATATTACCCCTACCCCATGTTTATACGTTCGCTTATTCAACGCATAATATAGGCTAGACTTGTATAGTCTAACACCTAGCACAAAGATAAATTATCACAACATATAGACAATTAAAATAAATCTAATCATAATAGGGGTGACACTTGCATAAACTACACATGTTAAGGATCAAAATGTGTCAACTTGTTAAATGTCTCAATTTATATGATATGATCATAGCCCAAATCTATACATAAACTTGCATATGGGGTTTTTAGGCAACATAATGATGGTGTGAACTAGCATAGGATATCACATATGTCATAGCATAATTCTAGATGTCATAATAGATGTCTTGGTATATGTTCATAACTTTTCTAATCAATCTAACTTGCATATGTGACTTGTCATATAGATCAACATAACCCAAACATGATGATTTAATTAATATGAACTAACTAGCATAGATGGTAACATCATGGCCTTTTTAACATGTATGATTCATCACAACTTAGCATAGAAACTTTCAACATACATAACATCATCATAGCGTGATTTACAACATGTAAGATATCATCATCACATAACATTGGATTTACAATATACATGATAGCAAAAAGGGTTTACAACAACATATATGATAATTCACATCATCTACTCATAATCCATTCATAACTCAACCTAATTAAAATGATAATAATCTTGTTAAGATCATCATACTCACAATTTAGAGAAGAAAAGAGAGAGTTTTGCTTTGCTTTAGGGTTGAGAGAATTAGAATTGAATTTGCTTTTCTTCTTTCTTAGTTGGCGGCGGCTCCATTGATTTCCATGGCGATGGTATGACGGTAACTATTCTATTTTAATTAGGTTTAGGGTTAGCATTAGATGTATTTATAGGTGTAGGAAGTTATTTAGGACCATTAGATTAACCCTGAACCATGAGAACCAATCAAATGCAAAATCTGCATTTGAGCGAATCAGCCCACGGGTTGACAGCCAAACACCCTGGATTAACCCCTAGTCGATGCAGCGGGGCTCGGGTCGACCTCAAAATTGGGTCGGTTTGGTTATTCCCCCTCCCAATTCGTTGTTTTGAACTTTTTCGCATATTTATTTATTTAATTTTTAATTTATATATATATATCAATATATATATATTTCTCTGCACAACCCATTTCATTTAATTCTTTTCTAAAAATTAAGTATACTTTAATTTGTGAATTTTAATGTTATAAAATTACGGGGTGTTACAGTTGTTGTCATTAAAACTCCATTCTCTAACACAATTAATCAGTAAATTTTGATAGTTTCGTAAATCAACTAATCTTTTACAGTGTTATGCAAATTCAGTAAATAAACAACCAAACGAATAAACTAATAGTTAAACTAAAGACAAATAGTTAGATGTGTCAAAATAAAATAGATTTATGTATAAATAAATGTATAAACGGTTGTTATACTTAACCGATATTCCAGAGAAAGTTGCAATCAGATGTTTTGAAGGCTACTCATTTTCTAACTTTCAAGTGGTTGATTTCATCATGTTTCAACAAAAGTTATTGCACTCTTGTAGTACAAGATTTTAATTTGCTTATCTTCTTATATTACAAAAGCTAATACGAAAGTTCTTAAATAATATAACGCTTTACCGAAAATAATCAATCTCAAATGCATGGTTTTATTTAAAATTATCAAGTTTTCTAAGCTTGTTGATTCAGAATTTCATATAGCATCATAAATAATCTCAATTGCACGCTTCTACTTGAAACCCATCAAAACTTGCGAATAATTTTACTGATAAATTATTAGATTTTGTGGAAAATTTAACTAACCCACTTTATTCACAATTTGGATAGTTACATAAATTAAGAGTGATGATAAACACAGTTGATGTCCTAATTCGGAAGACACGTCATTTTGAATATCTCATTATCAATATTCTACATACTATAGTCTCCATTAACTCTAATTCAAATCGAAAGAAAAAATAATGCTAATAAAATTATCAAGACATTATAACGAAAACAAATTGAAAAACCATACCATACATCATTTATCAACCCCACACTGCAACATGAGTTTGAAAATATCACCGACTTATCTGGCTTATCAGAAGATGTAACGCAATGCAAAAGGATACCTAGATCCAAAAACAGACTCGAGTTCAAATCCTGCATTGCCCACACTTCTAATAGAAAGTAATACACAAGAATTAAAAATGCGCCAAGAGCTAAAGCGAACATACGCAACTCTTCTTGAGAAATTACCAATCCACCACATTTCTATAGAATATAATCAAAAAGAGAGCCATGACATTCAAAGTTGTCTAGAAAAAATAGATTCCTAAAAATAAAATCATTCAATTGTTTGTTATTTACATTTTGTTCTAAGAATTTCTAACTAGAGAAGACCATCCAAATAGTTCAACTTGCATAAAAAGACGACAAAGAATATTTAAAAAAACCATGACATAGTTGTTGATCTACACTTCCCAGGAACTAGAAAATTGCGAATTTATTATAATAACTTCAAGCGCACAGATCGTGTAATATGCAGGTCGAAGACAGGTAGGAATTTTAAATTTTATTATTTATATATTTCTTGGGCGAGTTAGACAATATTTGGAGATGGTTTTGAATTAATGCTATTGAATTTACGATGGATTTGAATCTAATCAGATCAATCCCAAATTCAATAACTAAAACAAAAGGACAAATTACTAGAAAAGAAACAACAAACAAAAACAACATAAAATTAAAATTAGTATTGCCATTGAATCTAATCGAACGGTCAATCCTAATATGCAATAAAAAATAACAATAACAATTCGTGTCCTACCAAAACTAATTGATTAGAAAACACGTATGTTATGAAGAAAATAATAAACTGGAATGAAGAAAAACTTTATTAAGAATAAATGAGAATACAGAAAAAAAATGGAACATAAGTTTAGAATGAATACAATAGGTATTTATAGGAGATTTAGCCTCCTCTCTCTATGTGAATATAAGGCCCAAAAAATAAATATATGGAAAAAAATCTTTCCAAAGATTAACGAATATTCCTTTCAAGGCGCTTGATTAAAGATTGTAAGCAAAGCCTTTCCTTTTGATGTATAGCACAGTCAGTGTGAAGATAAGCATATGCTTAATTGTAGATTTGTAATCAAAGCCTTCCCTTTCTTTTTGCATGGTAATTAAATATGATTGATGGGATTTGAATTCTTTGAGAGGATTATGCCAAAATTATAAAATCCTTATTAAGTGCATATTATATATATATATATATATATGCATAAATTTGACTATATATATATATATATGCATAAATATGACTATATATATATAATATATCACTTAATTCATTTATTCTTCAAAACACATGAGGCGGGTGTGAAGCATTCGTGTTCTTTTCTTCATAAAAATAGTACTTGCTAAGAATCAAACTCAATACTTAAGCCACTTTGTACACATTTCTATGCCTTTACCAGTGAGCTACAACTTCTTTTGCAATTGAGATAGCGTTGTTATGGGAAAGTAGCTTTTTTTCTTTGTAGTTGGCCTTTAATTGAAAAGAAGGAGACATTATTTGACAATCTGTAAAAACACACAAAAATACCCAAAGTATCACTTGTTTATTTACAAAAGATGAAATATAGGAGCATAAAATAAAAACATTTCTATATTAATCAAATACCCCCACACTTATCTTTTACTCGTCCTCGAGTAAAACAAAAACGAAAAACTAAATTAGATAGGTCACACTTTCGTAGGAAGCACGATTGCATTGAGCGCATGCAACAACCCGTTAAACCTCTAGGTGTCCCTAGTAGGACGAGTGGTGTCTCGTGAGGGTTTTCAGCGGATGTTACCCGCAAAATCCAATTGCAGTATGTTGTGGTTCTAATGCAACTACATGAATGCAATGAACATATGCAAATGAAAACAAAAAATGAACACACGATTTGTTTCGGGAAAGTGGTACAACAAATTAAGTTAATAATTTCTAGTTAGTTGATTTTATTTTAGATACCTCAACTTGTCACAGATTTTCAATATAATTCAAGTTTTCAAATGTTATGTTCTAGTTTGGCCAGTTGATTCGGTTGATAGCATAGTGTAACCGTGAAACAAATTCTCAGTTTGCTTGTCACAGTTCGCATAGTGGTATTCTAATTTCCTTGTGTATGACCAGTCAAATCAATAAGGTCAAGAAGTGCTTCGGCATCATCGCTTATTCACTATCTCTATAAAAATTGAAATTTATGATTAATTACATACACCTAACTTAAAAGACCAAGGTATACCACCCATGACAGATGGAAAGAGCTTGACGGATTGTACAGACCGACGCTGACTTTGTCAACAATATGTCGGTAATCCTCAGGTGTCCAACTCATAAAATGAAACCAAGATATACCGACGCTGACTTTTCAACAACATGTCGAATGGAGATTAGCGGGTTTGCACACCAACTAGATTTACAAGCAGTGTTCGATGTCCTTGAACTACTATTATTATTGACAATATAAGAACAAGAAAGAGTTACATGAATTCAGCTTAACACAACTTAGTTTTAAAGACTCAAAAAGCCAATATAAGTATTTTAAGTCCTCCACTCATTAAACAAAGACTACAATTTAGAATAAACTTCATGGCGGTCACCTAAGAATCTTCCTATGTACCGGTTACACTATTATCCCTCAAAATTCAACTTTTCGATTTCTTATTTGATCTTAGTTGAGAGAAAAAAATACTATCAACTGACTAACAATTGTTAATTTATTTTGTTGCCTTAATCTAAAATGAGTCGTATTTCTAAAAAAAAAATGACATGTTCCTACGACCTAAA
>JASFAX010002690.1:0-45029 GCA_030737875.1 Allium sativum | reverse complement strand
CCCGTGACACGGTGTTAAGGATAATCATTGGAATATAACACATTAATCATCATTAGCAGATCACAGATAATAGCATAAACAGAAATTAGAATAATTTACACACATATGACAGCGGAATCATATAGATAACATCACATCAGAGAAGCACAGTACAGGATACAACTTAGTATTTAATGATACATAATCAGTCACCATCGCCTGAGGCGGAATCATACATAAAGAGTACACAAAAGGAATATCAGTCTACATCGCCAGTGGCGGAATCATAATATAGATACAATAATGGCGGAGAAAATCCAAGTCAGCACGGTGTAGTCAAGCCTCGCCATGAGCCAAAAGGTGCGTCAGAAACCTGTAACTAGGCTGCCCATGTGAAAATAAGGGCACCCGAGTTTGCAAGGTGAAACAAACTACGAGTTAGTCATGGGACTGGTATGAGAAATCTATTCAGCTTATTAACAACAATAATAAGGCAAATCAAAGGACCACGCCACTTTCGCGGAACGGGTTTACTCCAATGAGTGCTAGTGCATGAAATAAAACAAACGATTAAATCAACGCAATGCTTTTTCTAAAATGAAGCCATTATAAGACTCAGGTCCCATCACACAATGCAACGCAAGCCGGAGGATAGAGTTTTCCCTTATAATGGCCAAAGATGCTTCATACGAATAAAACAAAGTGTTTGATATTATTACTAGTGCATATATCTTTCAAAAGCAGATTCAATCATAAATATCAATCCTAGACGGCATGGGTACCATATATCATGTCGCCATACTAGTAATACAATCACATCCGCACATATCGTATTGGAAATTGGATTCCTTCATGAGTCGAGGCAAGGGGCAAGCTCCTCTCCGTTCGAGACACTCTAGCAAATGTCCCAGGACCCCACTATGATCCTTGGAATCGGCTGGGCCGGTCCTCTCTTACTTTTGAGGATTAGTTATTCCTGAACACACGTTTCCCGGTCCTTACAGACCTATAATCGAGGCGCCTCGCATTCCAACAACCACACAGGTGAAAAGTATATATAATGTCAGGGATGGTAGGTCACTGACACCACCACAGCTAGAAAGAAACGTCGTGCACTTCCAGCGGTACATCTCCCGTTTTTGACTCATACCGAGGTGTGAGGCTCACGAATTCACGTTATACACAAAGCTAGTCACACAGACCATGCTTTGATCATCAACCACAAGACTTTTCTTTGCAACAGAAGCCTTGATCACATGCCACTTAGGCGTGCCACACAGGCAATCCACTCCATGCGACTGATTTCTGTCAATACATAACCTCTAAGCTCGTACGTCTCAGAGAAGGGCGTTAAGCAAGAGAATAAATTCTCCGCCGCCAAACAGATATATATTTAACAGAGATCAATCAACACAGAACAAAATCCAATGTCAGACACACAGTCCATTTACAAGTCCGTCCTGGGTCTGAACGAAACCGGAGGCACCAATTCCTCGCATATCCGTACAATCAACACTATGTTTGGACGGTTACTACTTCAATTCCTTCATGGTAGCTACTCCAATCACGAGCATCAGTAACGCCCATCCATCCAACGTGGAGATCGTCGGTCTTCAGTCGTCTTCGACTCTTCGACTTCTCAACGTCGATCGATTATTTGAAATGAGATAAACTCGGCCTTTTCAAATAACCCACGTATATTTAGATTTTCAAACCAATTAATCACAGGGTTGAACTATTCAACATCCACATTTCAGTTGTTTAGTTATAATTTTCACGTCAAATACATTCAACCATCACATATCAAGCAAACACTACAACATTGGTTTATTTTCATTCTATATCGTCAATAGCACTTAATAACGATATATCGCCATTTTTATTTAATTTAAAACGGCCATATTTAATTAAACGACGTTTCAGGTCGTGGCGATGCACTGGCGCTGCTTTCCACTAATTTTGTTTTACCCATATAGAAAAATCTAACCGTTGGATCTTCACAAATTTCACATCATTAGGAAGATCTTTTCAAAACGAACCCAACGGTTCCAGTTTTAGGAAAATCCGACGGTCGGATCTTCCACACTAACCATTTGAAGTTACGATTTCAATTTACGAACTGCAGCGTCGTTATTCAATTTAATTTAATTATATTTTTATATATATATATATAAATATAATCGTTTCTGGCGCTGTTTTTCACTAAATTTGAATTAAACATTCCAGACAATCCAACCGTCGGATCTTCACAAAGTTGGTGCCGTTGGAAAGATATTTCCAAGGCGAACCCAACGGTTGAGGTTTCGGGAAAATCCAATGGTCGGATCTTCCGCACCAGTCATTTGAAATCACGGTTTCA
This sequence comes from Allium sativum, assembly GCA_030737875.1. Lineage (NCBI taxonomy): Eukaryota > Viridiplantae > Streptophyta > Magnoliopsida > Asparagales > Amaryllidaceae > Allium > Allium sativum. The sequence goes on along the minus strand of JASFAX010002690.1, from coordinate 42,691 downwards.
AAATATGAACTGCACGGCCACGTTTCGTTTTAATTATATTCATATTTATATATTCATATAAATATAGTCCATTCTATATTTCCTATATCGTTTTCACTTCAAATATTTTTCTAACACCCTAAATTTTTGGAAAATTTCGCCATAACCTCCCCTGTACCGGGGGCATCGGGAAATCGCAAATAGCGTTCCCGGTCCTTCTAATCTCAAAAAGAAAAAGAAAAAGCCAAGCGGCTAGCCAATAGGCTCATAAAATCATCACCCAAACAAATCTGTAAATGTGTACCTATTTGTTGGGCACAAAATTTTATTCCTCTTCTCTAGCCCCTTTTGCTTTAACCTGTTCAATAGATATGCATGCACATATATACAATTTCTACTCATTTATCATTTTCTATTCAACTTCACATTTGATTTGCTTTGGCTTAAAAACACCACTCATTCTAATATCGCATGCATAGGCTAAAATCATATCATTAGCTAGTTAATGTATATTTCAACTCATGCACGTTTATTCGAACCAGTGGCTATTTTTAACACTTCACATTTCAAAGATGATAATTTTGGCGAACTAAAGTAGATTTCAACACATGACTATTTTATTTAGTTCCTATGCATGTTAACAATAATATTTCTATCACAAATATTTATTCCTACGTCCACATATCTTTAGCATGTCACACATATGATAAAAATGATATTTTTATCATTTAAAATATTTATTCAACCAATGTATGGTTTCAACACTTCATAGTTTCAATAAAAATGTAATTTTTATCGTTCAATCTTTTTATTCAACACATGAATATTTCCACTACACACACTTCTCAACAAATGAGCATTTCCACACATGGAAAATTTATTTATGTTGTTCATATTAGAAAGATGAAATTTTGATTGTCGAAACTATTTATATAAGGCGAATATTTCTCATACTTATATATATATATATATATGTGATTTTTATTGTTTATACACTTCATTCATTCACAAATGAATTTTATTTTCACACAACACTTTTCAACACATGAATATTTCCACACATGGATATGGTTTCAATATATGACTTTAATTTCAATGCATGTAAATAATTTCAACACATGAAAATAATTCTAACACACAAAGATTATTCAAAATTTCGGCAGCATAACGGCAGGGTAGTTAAACCGGCACCGTCCCTAGTACGGCTCCTCGCTCTACCTTAAAACCTCGCGGTTTTTGACAATGGGGATCATGCATCTAATTCGCACGCAGGCGGCATGTTTATATTTATTTCATTACCACAAACTAATCCTATGTGGTTTCAACCAAATATTTTTCCAATCACAAATGGGTATTTTTCAACCACAATCAATTCAATATCGACCACAAACAATCCCAAACAACAATTTACCGTCAACCAATTTTCACAACAATTTCAACCAATAAATATCGTCCATGGTTTGTGGACGAGGGGGCGTATATATATATATATATAAATATTTATATATAGCAATTCACTTTTATTTCCACACATATATATTTATATAAAAAGAAATTGAAGAGTGAGAATTTCTCACCAGTAGCTATCCAATAACACGACTCTTCCTTTATGGAAATCTTTGTCTATTTCGTCTTCTTGTCGCTTTCGTTTCCCGTATTCTCTACATAAGTAAAAATCGAATTTTTACTATGTTATTCAATATATAAAGATTATATTTTAAAAACAAAGATTATATTTTTAATATTCCTATGATGTAAAAATTGTATTTTTATTGCTTTAAAAATATAAGAATCACATCTTACTTTTTCTACTTAACAAAAATTCCGGCTTTTCTCTTTTTAAAAATATGATCTTTATTTTTAAAAGTTCAAATCTTTTTCTTTTAAAAGATTCAACCTTTTTAATTTCAAAGTTTAAACCTTAAAATAAAATCAGTTTTCTTCTTTTAAAATTCTGTTTTTATTCTAAAGAAAGAAAAAAATGCAGTTTTAAATCTAAAGAAAATAATACAGTTTTAAATCTTTATGAAAAAAACAGTTTTTAAATTATTATAAAAATCAGTTTGTATTTTTCTTAACAAAAATTCAGTTTATATATTCTTTTCAAAAATTCTGTTTTAAAATTCTTTTCTAAAATTCTGTTTTGAAATTCTTTTCTAAAATTCTGTTTTAAAATCTTTTTAAACATTTCTGTTTTAAAATTCTTTTAAACATTTCTGTTTTAAAATTCTTTTAAACATTTCTGTTTTAAAATCTTTTTAAAAATTTCTGTTTTAAATCCTAAAACAAAAATCAGTTTTCACCTTTTATAATTTCAGTTGATAAAACTAAAAAACAGTTTATAAAACTAGAAAAAAAACATACAGTAATTAGCTATAAATCAGTTTTATAAAACAAAAATAAAAATAAAATAAATTAACTTAAATCTTACCGAGATATGCGAAGTGGAGGGAGGAAGAAGAGGCGTCGGCAGCAGGGTTGGTGGTCGGTGGCTCAGGGAGGCGTCGCGTCTGGGTTCGAGGGTTCGACGAGGGCTGCTTCGATTTGTCGAGGGTTGCGTCGATGTGTCGTTCGGTGGGAGGAGGAGGTTGGTCGGGCGGTGGGGGCTTCGGCGAAGGGTTCGGCGGCGGCTTCGAAGGTCAGGCGGCGGCTCGTTTTAGTTTCTAGGGTTTCTTTTTTTTTTTTTTTATTGTTTCTGGATAATGAATCGGGGGGGGGGGGGGCAGTTGAAGAAGAAAAGGAGGGAAGGTAATTTTTTTTTAATTTATTTATTTATTTATTTTATTATTTAATTATTAAATTTTGCACAAGGGTTGACTTTTACATACGACCTCGAAACGAGGCCCACCGCCTGTCGTCCATAGCGTTTTACCCCCATTCCGAACACAATGGGATATGTATCGTAAGCTGGTTTGATCGTTACAATCAGTTTCCGTTGAATTTACATTTAAATCTTTATATTGAATTTTAAACGTATATTTCAAATTACCGGGGTCACATACTAACTAGAAAAATTCTAGAAAAATATTTTCTAGTTTCGTATTGACGATACGGTCCTAACAAAACTAGTTTCGACGAATTCTGAGACCGTTTGCAAAATGGCCAATTTCCAGTCGATTAAATTCAACAGAAACTGGTCAAACGCGTTTTCTTTTGCCACGCTCACATATTGATTCGAAAAATTATGAAATTTGAAACATAGCAATAGTTTGACATCCCGGACCCAACAAAAGTTGTTTCGTCGAATTCCGAGGCCATATGCAAAATATCACTTTTCAAACTGACTTACTATTTCTAATTCACTAATTTATTGAAATATTCTATTTCAATGGTTCAAATTGCTTTGAAATAATCAATTTAAAAATTTTAAATTGGCTCGTATTTTCCGGGTTATTACAATCTCCCCTACTTAAAACTTTTCGTCCTCGAAAAGGAAACAATAGTCTATTGCATAGTTAAGCAGGAATTCCTACGGAAAGATGACGATGGACTGATCAATTGTTTTTGCTATTCTGCTCAGCTCATTCTAGGACTTTACTAGTCCTATCTCTAATGAGCGACTCGCCTTAGAATACTACTGATTCTATCTTGACGAAGTGTTTAATGTGTTAGACTCCAGAACTAAGGTTAACCAAAGCTCTGATACCAGCTGTGACGATCCCAAAACCCCGTGACACGGTGTTAAGGATAATCATTGGAATATAACACATTAATCATCATTAGCAGATCACAGATAATAGCATAAACAGAAATTAGAATAATTTACACACATATGACAGCGGAATCATATAGATAACATCACATCAGAGAAGCACAGTACAGGATACAACTTAGTATTTAATGATACATAATCAGTCACCATCGCCTGAGGCGGAATCATACATAAAGAGTACACAAAAGGAATATCAGTCTACATCGCCAGTGGCGGAATCATAATATAGATACAATAATGGCGGAGAAAATCCAAGTCAGCACGGTGTAGTCAAGCCTCGCCATGAGCCAAAAGGTGCGTCAGAAACCTGTAACTAGGCTGCCCGTGTGAAAATAAGGGCACCCGAGTTTGCAAGGTGAAACAAACTACGAGTCAGTCATGGGACTGGTATGAGAAATCTATTCAGCTTATTAACAACAATAATAAGGCAAATCAAAGGACCACGCCACTTTCGCGGAACGGGTTTACTCCAATGAGTGCTAGTGCATGAAATAAAACAAACGATTAAATCAACGCAATGCTTTTTCTAAAATGAAGCCATTATAAGACTCAGGTCCCATCACACAATGCAACGCAAGCCGGAGGATAGAGTTTTCCCTTATAATGGCCAAAGATGCTTCATACGAATAAAACAAAGTGTTTGATATTATTACTAGTGCATATATCTTTCAAAAGCAGATTCAATCATAAATATCAATCCTAGACGGCATGGGTACCATATATCATGTCGCCATACTAGTAATACAATCACATCCGCACATATCGTATTGGAAATTGGATTCCTTCATGAGTCGAGGCAAGGGGCAAGCTCCTCTCCGTTCGAGACACTCTAGCAAATGTCCCAGGACCCCACTATGATCCTTGGAATCGGCTGGGCCGGTCCTCTCTTACTTTTGAGGATTAGTTATTCCTGAACACACGTTTCCCCGTCCATACAGACCTATAATCGAGGCGCCTCGCATTCCAACAACCACACAGGTGAAAAGTATATATAATGTCAGGGCTGGTAGGTCACTGACACCACCACAGCTAGAAAGAAACGTCGTGCACTCCCAGCGGTCCATCTCCCGTTTTTGACTCATACCGAGGTGTGAGGCTCACGAATTCACGTTATACACAAAGCTAGTCACACAGACCATGCTTTGATCATCAACCACAAGACTTTGCTTTGCAACAGAAGCCTTGATCACATGCCACTTAGGCGTGCCACACAGGCAATCCACTCCATGCGACTGATTTCTGTCAATACATAACCTCTAAGCTCGTACGTCTCAGAGAAGGGCGTTAAGAAAGAGAATAAATTCTCCGCCGCCAAACAGATATATATTTAACAGAGATCAATCAACACAGAACAAAATCCAATGTCAGACACACAGTCCATTTACAAGTCCGTCCTGGGTCTGAACGAAACCGGAGGCACCAATTCCTCGCATATCCGTACAATCAACACTATGTTTGGACGGTTACTACTTCAATTCCTTCATGGTAGCTACTCCAATCACGAGCATCAGTAGCGCCCATCCATCCAACGTGGAGATCGTCGGTCTTCAGTCGTCTTCGACTCTTCGACTTCTCAACGTCGATCGATTATTTGAAATGAGATAAACTTGGCCTTTTCAAATAACCCACGTATATTTAGATTTTCAAACCAATTAATCACAGGGTTGAACTATTCAACATCCACATTTCAGTTGTTTAGTTATAATTTTCACGTCAAATACATTCAACCATCACATATCAAGCAAACACTACAACATTGGTTTATTTTCATTCTATATCGTCAATAGCACTTAATAATGATATATCGCCATTTTTATTTAATTTAAAACGGCCATATTTAATTAAACGACGTTTCAGGTCGTGGCGATGCACTGGCGCTGCTTTCCACTAATTTTGTTTTACCCATATAGAAAAATCTAACCGTTGGATCTTCACAAATTTCACATCATTAGGAAGATCTTTTCAAAACGAACCCAACGGTTCCAGTTTTAGGAAAATCCGACGGTCGGATCTTCCACACTAACCATTTGAAGTTACGATTTCAATTTACGAACTGCAGCGTCGTTATTCGATTTAATTTAATTATATTTATATATATATATATAAATATAATCGTTTCTGGCGCTGTTTTTCACTAAATTTGAATTAAACATTCCAGACAATCCAACCGTCGGATCTTCACAAAGTTGGTGCCGTTGGAAAGATATTTCCAAGGCGAACCCAACGGTTGAGGTTTCGGGAAAATCCAATGGTCGGATCTTCCGCACCAGTCATTTAAAATCACGGTTTCAAAATATGAACTGCACGGCCACGTTTCGTTTTAATTATATTCATATTTATATATTCATATAAATATAGTCCATTCTATATTTCCTATATCGTTTTCACTTCAAATATTTTTCTAACACCCTAAATTTTTGGAAAATTTCGCCATAACCTCCCCTGTACCGGGGGCATCGGGAAATCGCAAATAGCGTTCCCGGTCCTTCTAATCTCAAAAAGAAAAAGAAAAAGCCAAGCGGCTAGCCAATAGGCTCATAAAATCATCACCCAAACAAATCTGTAAATGTGTACCTATTTGTCGGGCACAAAATTTTATTCCTCTTCTCTAGCCCCTTTTGCTTTAACCTGTTCAATAGATATGCATGCACATATATACAATTTCTACTCATTTATCATTTTCTATTCAACTTCACATTTGATTTGCTTTGGCTTAAAAACACCACTCATTCTAATATCGCATGCATAGGCTGAAATCATATCATTAGCTAGTTAATGTATATTTCAACTCATGCACGTTTATTCGAACCAGTGGCTATTTTTAACACTTCACATTTCAAAGATGATAATTTTGGCGAACTAAAGTAGATTTCAACACATGACTATTTTATTTAGTTCCTATGCATGTTAACAATAATATTTCTATCACAAATATTTATTCCTACGTCCACATATCTTTAGCATGTCACACATATGATAAAAATGATATTTTTATCATTTAAAATATTTATTCAACCAATGTATGGTTTCAACACTTCATAGTTTCAATAAAAATGTAATTTTTATCGTTCAATCTTTTTATTCAACACATGAATATTTCCACTACACACACTTCTCAACAAATGAGCATTTCCACACATGGAAAATTTATTTATGTTGTTCATATTAGAAAGATGAAATTTTGATTGTCGAAACTATTTATATAAGGCGAATATTTTTCATACTTATATATATATATATATATAAATGTGATTTTTATTGTTTATACACTTCATTCATTCACAAATGAATTTTATTTTCGCACAACACTTTTCAACACATGAATATTTCCACACATGGATATGGTTTCAATATATGACTTTAATTTCAATGCATGTAAATAATTTCAACACATGAAAATAATTCTAACACACAAAGATTATTCAAAATTTCGGCAGCATAACGGCAGGGTAGTTAAACCGGCACCGTCCCTAGTATGGCTCCTCGCTCTACCTTAAAACCTCGCGGTTTTTGACAATGGGGATCATGCATCTAATTCGCACGCAGGCGGCATGTTTATATTTATTTCATTACCACAAACTAATCCTATGTGGTTTCAACCAAATATTTTTCCAATCACAAACGGGTATTTTTCAACCACAATCAATTCAATATCGACCACAAACAATCCCAAACAACAATTTGCCGTCAACCAATTTTCACAACAATTTCAACCAATAAATATCGTCCATGGTTTGTGGACGAGGGGGCGTATATATATATATATATAAATATTTATATATAGCAATTCACTTTTATTTCCACACATATATATTTATATAAAAAGAAATTGAAGAGTGAGAATTTCTCACCAGTAGCTATCCAATAACACGACTCTTCCTTTATGGAAATCTTTGTCTATTTCATCTTCTTGTCGCTTTCGTTTCCCGTATTCTCTACATAAGTAAAAATCGAATTTTTACTATGTTATTCAATATATAAAGATTATATTTTAAAAATAAAGATTATATTTTTAATATTCCTATGATGTAAAAATTATATTTTTATTGCTTTAAAAATATAAGAATCACATCTTACTTTTTCTACTTAACAAAAATTCCGGCTTTTCTCTTTTTAAAAATATGATCTTTATTTTTAAAAGTTCAAATCTTTTTCTTTTAAAAGATTCAACCTTTTTAATTTCAAAGTTTAAACCTTAAAATAAAATCAGTTTTCTTCTTTTAAAATTCTGTTTTTATTCTAAAGAAAGAAAAAAATGCAGTTTTAAATCTAAAGAAAATAATACAGTTTTAAATCTTTATGAAAAAAATAGTTTTTAAATTATTATAAAAATCAGTTTGTATTTTTCTTAACAAAAATTCAGTTTATATATTCTTTTCAAAAATTCTGTTTTAAAATTCTTTTCTAAAATTCTGTTTTAAAATTCTTTTCTAAAATTCTGTTTTAAAATCTTTTTAAACATTTCTGTTTTAAAATTCTTTTAAACATTTCTGTTTTAAAATTCTTTTAAACATTTCTGTTTTAAAATCTTTTGAAAAATTTCTGTTTTAAATCCTAAAACAAAAATCAGTTTTCACCTTTTATAATTTCAGTTTATAAAACTAAAAAAAAACAGTTTATAAAACTAGAAAAAAAAACATACAGTAATTAGCTATAAATCAGTTTTATAAAACAAAAATAAAAATAAAATAAATTAACTTAAATCTTACCGAGATATGCGAAGTGGAGGGAGGAAGAAGAGGCGTCGGCAGCAGGGTTGGTGGTCGGTGGCTCAGGGAGGCGTCGCGTCTGGGTTCGAGGGTTCGACGAGGGCTGCTTCGATTTGTCGAGGGTTGCGTCGATGTGTCGTTCGGTGGGAGGAGGAGGTTGGTCGGGCGGTGGGGGCTTCGGCGAAGGGTTCGGCGGCGGCTTCGAAGGTCAGGCGGCGGCTCGTTTTAGTTTCTAGGGTTTCTTCTTTTTTTTTTTTATTGTTTCTGGATAATGAATCGGGGGGGGGGGCAGTTGAAGAAGAAAAGGAGGGAAGGTAATTTTTTTTTAATTTATTTATTTATTTATTTTATTATTTAATTATTAAATTTTGCACAAGGGTTGACTTTTACATACGACCTCGAAACGAGGCCCACCGCCTGTCGTCCATAGCGTTTTACCCCCATTCCGAACACAATGGGATATGTATCGTAAGCTGGTTTGATCGTTACAATCAGTTTCCGTTGAATTTACATTTAAATCTTTATATTGAATTTTAAACGTACATTTCAAATTACCGGGGTCACATACTAACTAGAAAAATTCTAGAAAAATATTTTCTAGTTTCGTATTGACGATACGGTCCTAACAAAACTAGTTTCGACGAATTCTGAGACCGTTTGCAAAATGGCCAATTTCCAGTCGATTAAATTCAACAAAAACTGGTCAAACGCATTTTCTTTTGCCACGCTCACATATTGATTCGAAAAATTATGAAATTTGAAACCTAGCAATAGTTTGACTTCCCGGACCCAACAAAAGTGGTTTCGTCGAATTCCGAGGCCATATGCAAAATATCACTTTTCAAACTGACTTACTATTTCTAATTCACTAATTTATTGAAATATTCTATTTCAATGGTTCAAATTGCTTTGAAATAATCAATTTAAAAATTTTAAATTGGCTCGTATTTTCCGGGTTATTACACTGATGGATTGCATAATAAGAAAGTTTGGATTAGAGTTGGAAAAAATGGAAGAAAATCATTGCTATAATTGTTAATGATTTCGAATTGATTACAATATACTAAATTTAATTAATGTTTCCATGAAAATTAATTGGAGATGATAAATTCAGATGTGGGATGTACAACAGCCAAGTCTTACAAAGGGAGTGTGGCTATATATTTTGTATTGACATTCAGTGCTTGTATGCATGGATGAAAAAAAAAAAAAAAAAGAAGAATGCAGCAAGATGGTGCTGCCATTGCAGCAGCAGCAGCAAGGCTGCTGCCACCTATAGCAGCAGCAGAAGCTGCTGCAGGTTATATATATATAAAAAAAACGCAGCTGCTATACTGCTGCTGTAGCAGTAGCGGGGGCGGGAAGGCCATTTGAATGTTAATCTTGATATAAGGACATTTAACCGTTAATCTTGATATAAGAAAAGGGAAAACATAAAGCTTAATGTTAAATGATGAGTGAATCAATTTAAATAAATGAATTGTTGAGTAGCGACGATGTGAAAGAAGCTTGTCATAAGAAAAACAAATGCGAGCGAAGAAAAATAAGTATATATATAAGCAACAAGCTTGGACGACAAATTAAATGCGACGAAAATATGATATGCATTCTAACGTAACAAGGATACAGTGGATCATTTGAATTATATGTTTGTCATTATCAATGAATGGATTTAGTGAACAATTCAAATACTTGTTATCAAACAAAACAAATAATAAGGAATGAAAAAAAAATTCGGCAAAAGAGAAATAGAGATGGGAAGCGAAGGAAAATTTAAATGTAAGGAGCGTATAAACATGTACATGAATTAAGATGAGAATATATTTACCAAACCTATCTTCAATGACTAATAAATCATTTGGAATAGTCTACATTTTGCTACATATGTTTGTGTATTATTCCTACTTTGTTATGCTTCTATCATTCACTTTCAATTGAAATAAATAGTTGGAAGCAAGCGGATTCAATGTAAGCAAGATGTAAGTAAATAGTAGGATTATGAAAACATGTATTTACATGATAAGTTAAATTATATACATCGTTGATTTCATTCACATTTTGTCAAAATGCTCTTCCTCAAAAAAAAACTTATGACATATGTTGCAAGTACTTGCATTTGTTCAATTATATTTTTCAAACATGCTAAGTTATGATACATATCGCTCATTATTATGTACATTAAGCTTTAACATCTGTACGTTTGCTTCTCACTACATGTTTAAGTGTCTTAGTAGGTTGCAATGAAGTGCGCTTCGCCTATGGAGCTCGCTTTTGCGCCCAAAATGCAAAGAAAAATAAGCAAAATTGCTTTAAAATGCTATAAAAGGTACGTATCTCGGTTTACATAACGCGTTTGGGTTGATTTTCTTTTATTTCCCCTATATTGGGATGCCTCATCGTATGGATGAGATGTATATTTTATTTGTAAATTTTTCCGGGCACTCCGTACAAAGGAGGTGCTGCCGAAATTTTCCGTAAATCCGGGTGTTAGAAAAAAATTTTGAGTTTTAAAGTCAATAAATTATTTTTCTTTCTAACAAGTTTTAAAACTAAGTAAATGTATTTGCAAAGGAATATATATAAAAACTTAGTTTTATGACGTTTCCTTTTCGAGGACGAAAAGCGCTGAGTGGGGGAGAATGTAACAAACCGGGAATTTCAACGTATTAAAAATATAAAATTAATTCAAGATTTAGTATTTTAAGCGAATAACTATAGTTTTAACTTGAATATAAAACATGAAATCTCAATTTACGTGGCAAGCGCGATTTTGAATTTCTAATTTATATGTATTGTAACTGGTATGTAGTCTTGAAATATAATGTAACTAACAAGTTACATTTAATATTTTTTTGAAATATAAGTGAAATCTATGAATTATAAAATGCTAATACTTGTAAATTTGAATATGTTACATAGAGTAATGTAAACCATTTTGGGATGTCTAAGCTCATCACTTTATTTAAATCATTCTACGTGATCGATATATGGTAGCGATAACTGATATATCATAGAACTTTAAAATTTAAAAGTTGAATTTAATTATGAAATTTAATACTTAAGATACATTCAATTAGATAGTGAAGGAATAAATTCCGCAATATAATACGCAAATATGTTCTTTTCACTGTAAATTAGTCAAACGATTGAATAAATCTCCAACAATTAAACGGTGTCATAATTTGGGCGAATTCGAAATAAAAATACTAGATAAAATTATGAGAACAAGGCTATTTATTTCTTTTTGTTTCATGGATCAGTACATTGTTGTCCGAATATTCAACTTTGGAAAAAAAAAACATGCAGAGTTGATATTGTTTGTCTTGTATATCTTTATCGGTGTTCTTCTATCATGTGTATTCAAATTTATAAAATAAAAGTAAAAGAAAACCATCACACGTGTTAGAAGAAAAGTTTGAAGTTTAAACACGCGTTTGGAAACTGTCAGGAAAATAACACGCGTCCTTATTCTCCCTTCTTCTTTTTCCCATTTCCCCTTTTCCATTCAGTTTTTCTCTTGTTCTTCTTTTCAAACCAAACGGAATCAACAACAAAAGAAAATAATAATAATCAGAAATGGCCTCAGGGCCATTTTCCCAGATCCGAAACGATGCCCTCCTCCAAATCTACTTCTTCGTTGACCAATCGGCGGACGTCGATCATCAGAAGAGCCACTCCAGCTGTGTTGGCTCTCGCAAGACCCACCTTCGTCCTTGGAACTGAAATCGGCGCCTGTTTATTTAAATGGAGCGAAGTCGAGAACTTATCGAAGCCACGCTCAGACCTAAAATCGCCTGCTACAACCGCAGTCATCACCGTTGGCCACCGCTGCTTGAGGCACATCACCATTCGCCTCTCAACCCCCAAACTTTCTCATCGCTCGCCTCTGGTCATGCTCCTTCCTTTCCCACAGTCGAATCTGAGCTCCCTATATATATAAAAAAAAGGTATCGAAGTTGACGCTCCTTGTTTGTCTGTCCACCAGAGATTGCCGACCTGCTTAGCACTGTTGCCTTTCCCAATTGATTCAGAAACCGACAACACTCCAAGCGCTCAGTTAAATGCCAGAAAGGCTGACGGGTTAGTTTAGGGTGTTTTCTTATGTTTGAAAGACGCGGGTGGAGTTTTAGGTGTGGGTTTATCGCTGCTTGTTCATCTATCCGACGCATGGTGAGTTCTGATTTGATTTTTTTCAAAATATTCTAATGCATGTCATTCAAAACATCGATTTTAATTTGCTATGCTGGTTAACTATAGTTTGAAGTCTCGACATGATCAAAATGGAGGGTTTGGGTTAGCTGGACATATTGGTCAGGGGACGAGTTTGAAATATTTTATGTTTCTAGTATTACATTTGTGGACACATACATATATGTATATGTACGTGAATGGCTTGGAATGGATTCATCACTTTGATGTCAAGTTCACTTCGGTGCTGCATCGGTTTCATAGTCATCTTCTTCACTTAAAAAAAAGGGTGAGTTTTCTCACTCACAGACTAACTAATTATTAAGTGAATTAAATATCTGAGATGTTGAATGGAATGTTAGGTTGTTCTAGAAATTGGTTGCTTCGTGATTGAGCACATATGACACACACCGTTATCTTATATGACACAATTTGCATGTGAATGTGTGATATGCTATATTTTATTCTCACCATGCAAGTTCCCCTTATATTAGAAAAACCATTGCGGGTTGAAATGATAAATACCCGAAGAACTGTATATTCGAATCGATTTGGGATGCGGGTTGAAATGATACATACCCGGGATTCGAATATTTTTTTTAAAGAACGGATTGAAATGATAAATATCTGTATCACTTGACCATAGGGTAGAAAATTATATACGGACACCGTGGTCAATAAAATGAGAATATTTTAAAATATTTATCACTTTTTGTTTACCCAACGAGTTTAATGATTTGATGTAAAGGATATGCAAGACTTGATAAATGCTTCCCAAATCTTATTTTGACACATGATTTGAAAATGAATTTTTGCCGTACAAATGTAAGATGGATTTTGTCAAAATAAAAAGTGTTAAATCCAAGAATATGAAAGAATATGATTATTTAAATCGGGGTGAATGCGGGTTGGTTGACAAGTTAGAATTTAAATAGATCATATGTGTTTAACAACTAATGTGAAAGTGTTTGGGAATTTATTTCTAAAAATGGATATGTGAAACCCAAAGTAAACATTGGTTTGAAGATCGTTTTAACAATGAAGGGTTGAATTTGAACCAAATAAATGGGGATTTGTTTAAAGGTGGAATTTTGATGGGAAAAGAAATTCTGAGACATGGATTTGGATTTGTATTGGATCAATATTATTTCAATTTCATAGAAGTAAATTTTCCATATTACTTGATTTATAAATATTTTTTTCTAAAATAGTTTGATTTCTTTAACTATATGAATTTTATAATATTTTTCCAACTATATATATATATTTATTTATACAATATTTTTAATTTAATATACATATATTTTTCCAACCATATGTATTTATACATTACTCTCAAATTTAGATACATATACCTTACCAACTCTATATATGTTTATACATTATTTTCAATATACTATTTTCAAACTTAACTTTTCTAAAGGTGTTTTATAAATATAAATCTATGTCCGATCCAGTCCAGCGAGTCAAAAGGGTGAAAGAAAGGATTTCAAGCAATAGTAATATGTAATGGAATTTGAAACTTAAACCCAATGGTTGACAAAGTAATGGCGAATTTTGGTTTTATAATCTCAAATCAAACCAATGATAAATGATTTTGAGAAATCGATTTTGGGGCAATACTTGAGACAACTCGATTTGCGATATGATTTCAAATATAATGGTCACGGTGTGAAGATGTAAGCGTCGGTTGTTAAAGAGACCGGAGTCGGTAAGTGACATACTCTCTATCAGTGCCGATACCACTTTAACAACTGTGTACGTGATGGAGTATCGGAATGACGACAGCAAGATGACTTGGAGGCGACCACTGGACCAAAGATGGCGAACGTTAACGAAATGGCCTTGACCTTCGGGTCATAATTAAAATGACTAAAACAGGAGCTATACCGTGACTAATTGAGGTAGCACCTTTGATCGGACACGCTTCTTCGATACCATCTCTATGACTATTGTGATTGATTTGGGTGCACCCTTTTGATTTTGGGAGTGTGTTCCGAGGTGGGCGGTAGTGGCTGCTATGCGTTACCACCGGTCCGGGAGTGCAACTGGTAGAATCCTACCCTGGGTATTGACTCGAGTGCCTTGTCATATTTAACCTTATCGAGCCCCATACGATTTGATTTAGTGTTGCTTTCTATGGAGTGCCCTCTGATAACACCAGTACGGTGAATTTACAGTACTGTATAGACTGTTGATGCTTATAAACGGCGTAAGGGTAATATGGTAATCCCGCTTACGCTATTTTTATTCTTTATACTTTACAGGATAGACATTACAATAATAGTGTACTATTATATAGATATTAGTTTCGCGGATCCTTAGAGGATGGAAATCCCAACCATCCTTTAAGTTATTGTATATTTCAGTGAACACTTCATTTGATTTAATTCACTTATATGAGACTATTAGTCCTGACTCGTGTATTTTGTTTGTTTTATTCCTTGCAAAATGCCCGAGTCAGATCGAGTATTTCAGCTTGGAAATATTTCAGTTAGAGCTTGAGATTTGTGAATATCCAGCCATCCATTTGCTATGCAGTCGTGTCGATCTCAGCTTATTACTGAATCTTAGTATGGTTTTACATTCATTCTTCCGCTGTTTTTATATTTATTCTGCACTCTGATATTATGTAAAGATTTTGTAATATTGTATAAATTTTACTTCCGCTATGAGATAGTTTGTGTTCTGTGTCTGTGATTCTATGATGATTTGTATTTCAACTTCATAAGCAATAACAATCTGCCATTTTGAACGGTTTGAGTTGGTTTAATTACCGACTTGAGGCGGTCAAAAAGTCAGGTCGTTACAATATTCATCCACTTAGTCTATTCATTGCTTTGAAGGAGATAGGCTATACTTAATCTAAGCTTAGTCCCTAATGCCTAATGTAGGCTCCTCCAAAACTCGCTGGTAAAGATCATGTCTCTGTAACTCACTATTGTAATAACCTGGAATTTTGGGACCAATTTAAAATTTTTATTTTTAGAAATTTTAATGGATTTTAATATTTAAAATAATTTATTTTAAACAATAACGGCTAAAAATTTATTTTAAAACGAATGAATTTAATTTAATTATAAAAGGAGTTTAAAACAGCGCTGCAGTTTGAAAATTTGAGTTTGAACTTTGACCGAATATACAGGATTCATTTTAAATCAGAATTGAGCGAAACAAGAAATATTTAAATCTGTTTAATCATATCTTTCCAACGAATCTGAAAAACTAAAATTTCATCGCAGGAATAAAAAGTTATGTCCAGTTTAAAATTTAGAAAAGTCGCTGTATAATTTATATGTATTTTAATTAAATATATTGGCCTTAAAAATAGTCATTTTTCAAACGACCTCGGTTTTCGACGAAAACACTTTTGTTGGAACCGGAATGTCAAATTATTGCTAGGTTTCAATTTTCATAATTTTTCGAATTAATATGTGAGTGTGGTGAAAGAAAATGTGTTTTGTCAGTTTCGGTCAAATTTAATCGACTAGAAAATGACCATTTTTCAAACAGTCTCAGAATTCAACGAAATTAGTCTCGTTAGAATCGTATCGTCAAAACAAAGCCAAAAATATTTTTTATGTAAATTTAGAGTCAGTATGTAGCCCCGGTAAATTAAAATGTACGATCAAATTTAATTAATAAATGATTTATATTTTAAATTAAATAAAAGTGGGCTGGGACGATCAAACGGGCTGACGGGACCTAGTCCATTGTGTCCGGAAGGGGGGTGTTTGGCTAGTGGAAAACTTCGTTGGGCTGAATTTGGACTGATCAAGGGTTAACGGGCTTTAATTCATAATTAAGAGGTTTAAATATTACTTTAATACAAAAAGCTATGTAAGAAACCCTAATCCCCTAACATACAGTAGCCGCCGCCATGTCTAATGAATGGCCACCATCATCCGATTTTAATCCCTTAATTTCTACCAAATCCTCTCGAATTAGAACTCAACCCCATAACCAAATCAAAGAGCAAATCGAAGGCTTCAAAATAGTACGGTCGAGATCGGGTTTTGGGTACCAGGGAGGCTGGAATTGGGGAAGGAAGTGGCGGGCATTGGAGCTGATTTCTGGGCGGTGGTGACGTGCGAGATGGCCAGGGTTCTGGGCGCTAGAAGGGGGGACGGCGGCCCACGAGGTGGTGGCACCTGATCCAAGGCCGACGGCCTATAGTGCCGTGCGTGGGTGGAACTTTGGAGTCGGCTTTGGGTTCCTGTAACAAGCGAGGTGAAAGAGAAAACAAGAGGAGCGACTTCCTCTTTGTTTATGTAATTAAAGAAATTAATTAATTATTTAATAAATTATTAAAGTGTATTAACTTTAAATGGTCGTATATTGTTCAAATGATATCAGAATTTAGCAAACGAAGTCGCGTTGGAATCGTCTTTCCAAGATCTAGACGATGGAGCAGTCTAGAGCTGAAACAGAGCAAACTAGAATTTGAGCAAAATTCAGATCTGAATTGTTCAGACAAATCGATGTGAGATTTCTATTTTAAAATTAAAATTAATTGTTTATTTATTCTATTGTGTTCATTCAGTATAAAATTCAGGTTGTATGTATATATTCGTTTAAAAGTTTGACTGTGCTGTGATTTTGATGAACGATTGATTGTGATTGTGTATTTATGGTTGTTAGAATCTTGTGTATACGATAGAATCATATATTATTGCATATATAGAATATTTTATATTCGTGTGTGTCAACATTTGAAGTATAAAATAATTTTTTTTTAATTTTCATGTTTGATTTAAATAAATTAAAAAAGATTAGAGTAAATTATCATTTTGTTTAACATATTATATTAGAACATAAGAATACATTAAAATAGAAATCACCTTTTTGAATGAAATGTTCTATTAAAATAGAGTTGTAAACAAATAAAAATTAACTTTTTATTTGTTTAGATTAGAAATGTAGAGCTTATTTTACAAATAAAATCACTTTATAATTGTCAATAAAACTTGTTCTTTTATTTGCATTTACAGATGCAAATATGTATTGAAAATAAAGTTTGTTCTTTTATTTGCATTCACAAATGCAAATATGCAATTAAAATATAGTTCGTTCTTTTATTCGCATTCACTAGTGCAAATGTACATTGAAAATAAGTTTGTTCTTTTATTTACATTCACTAATGCAAATAAAACATTAAAACAAAAGTTGCATTTTTACTTTCAAATTAGAAGTTACCTTTCTATTTATATTGTAGTAGGATGTTAAGACAAGTTTTATTCGTCAATTTAGTTACAAGTAAAAAGAGTAGAAAAATATACATATTTCATTATGAAATAAGTTTCACATTAAAGACCCATTTTTAATGTTAATAATAGAAAGAGTAGACAAATATACATTTTTGTATATTTAAAAGAAATAGACAAAGATTTACATTATTGTTTATTTAAAAAGAATTTGACAAAATTTACATTTTGCTTACATAAAAAGGATTACACAAAATTTATCATATTTTGTTTACATTAAAAAGGATATAACAAAATTCATATTTTGTTTACAAAAAAAAAGAATTAGACAGATTTGTCATTTTGTTTACATTAAAAGGATTTGGCAAATTTATCAATTTTGGTCATTTTAAAGGAATGAATTAGAAAATGTATATTTTTATACATTTAAAAGAATGGATTAGAAAACGTATATTTTTATACATTTAAAAGAATATATTAGGAAATGTATTTTTATTCATTTAAAAGAATGAGTTGGAAAAGGTGTATTTTTATAATTAAAAAGAATGAAGTATAAAAAAAATTACATCTTTACATGTAATCAAATCAAAGTATTGAAATTTACAATTTTCTTATGTAAATAAAAAGAATTTACATTTTTCAATGTAAACGAAAGGAATTAAAAGAATTTACATTTTTCAATGTAAATAAAGGGAATAAAGGAATTTACATTTTTTATGTAAGTAAAAAGGGTTAATAGAAATTTATTTATTTTTTTGTAATTAAAAGATTAAATAGAAGTTTATATTTTCTATGAAACTAAAGAATGGAATTAGAGAATTGTATTTTTATTTATTTTGGAGAATAAAAATTTAAGATTACATCTTTATGTAAAATGGTCCTAAATAAAAAGAGCAGATTATTATGTAGCATTCTTTTTTAATAAAAAGAAATTATGTTTTTATTGTCATATTTATTACAATAAAAAGTGTAGAATTAGAAATTAAGTTTTGTTATCATATTGATTACAATATGAAGTGTTGAATTAGAAAAAAATACCATTTTTTTTGTGTCAAACTTGATTAGTGAATAGAAGAAACATATTTGTTTACATTAAAAAGGTTAGACAAAATAGTCATTTTTGTCACATTAAAAGATTAGACAAATTATCATATTTTGTTACATTTAAAAGATTAGGCAAAAGTATCATATTTTGTACATTGACAGGAATTTGACAAAATGATCATATTTTGTACATTAAAGGGGATTAGACAAAATTACAATTTTTGTCACTTTAAAAGAATTAGAATAAAAGAGACATTTTTGTTATTTAAAAAAAAAGAGGTAGTAAAATATTCATTTTGTCATTTATAAATGAATGAGACCAAAAACTTACTTTTGGTAAATAAATAAGAGTTAAGATTTTATCATCATTTGTTAACAATAAAGAGGATTGAAATAAAAGTTAAGGTTTTTATCATCATCTGTTAACAATAAAAAGAATGGAAATAAAAGGCTAGATTTTTATTGCCATTTGTTCACAATATAAAGAATTGAAACATATGCCTGTGAGGTTGAAATGTTTGATATATTAGAGATAAATGTTTAGTATATTCAAGTTTAAATATTACACTCCCATTTACAAGTTACCCGACTTGTTTATGTGATTGGGTCGATAATTTCCACACATCGCCCAAGTGCACGAATTATTTATCATTTGGTTGATGGATGAAACCCCACACGGGTATTGAGATGATATTGGATACACACTAATCCCAATATTTAGTTATCTGTCAATCGATGGATTGACAGTCTGTGATGAGCGTTAGTTATTTACTGTAATGCTCATACAGTTATAAATTCCACTTTGGTCGTCATTTGGATGTTTAATAATTATTTATCATGATTGTTGATTACATACAATATATGGTGGTTGAGTGAGTCACATTCCAATTAAGAATGTTTTAGAAAATGTCTTAGAAAAAGAATATTTTAGAAAAGAATATATTTTAGAAAAATATATTTTATTGAATGAGCTAGTATTAACCAGAATAAATCATTAAATCAAGATTTAATGAAGTTTTCCAATTTGTTAATATTTAACTGAAATTTAATTAAATAAATTGGAATTTGGGTTTGTCGTGAATAGTGTCTTAAATAACACTGTTCTTAAACCCCATATGAAAGGAATAATCTTTAATTTAAGATTATTAAAAGTTTTAAACTTTACTTAGTAATTGGAATAAGACGAAACGTGAGTTGGGTTTATTGTGAACCATGTTTTTAAGAGACATGTGTTCTTTAACCCGACTGACGGTGAAAATATGATTTGGAATTTATAAATCTTTTATTAAGATTTAAATGGGAATTTTCCCAAAAGTAAAGTTTTCCAATTTAATATATTAAATTGGGATTGGATGGAATTCGAATTAATAATAACCGAGATAAGCTTCTGTAAAAGAAGATCGATACTACATATGGAATTTAAAAGGCTTTGCCGTTATTCCATTTATATTATTGGTCGGATACAGAAATTTATAACGATTATATATTGATTTGATTTCTGTGAAGATTCCATATTTTATGGAAGATGATTTTGGGGTTTACCGTGAACTATGTTTTAAATGACATTAGTTCTTCAACCCAGTTAAATATAAGATTAATTTCTTAAATTTAATTAATCATTGAATAATGATTTGTGATATTTAAAACCAAATTGGTTTCTTAATAAATCTTTAAAAGTAATATTTAAGAATAATTTGAAGAATTTATCTTTGATAAAATAAGGTGAATATTTATTTAAAAGGATATTCTGAATTGGAATGAGGCGTTGGATGTGTTTTTATAGTACTTGATTTTTATTTATAAAATACGTGAGTTATTCGGGAAGACCGGGTTTAACCCATTCCGAATAATTACTACGACGATGAAGAGTCGAGGATGAAGACGGTGGTTGAAGACCGAGGATCTTCACATCGAATGGATGTGTTGCTACAGAGACCCTTGATGGGAGTAGCTACCTTGAAGGGGCTTCAGTAGTGGCCGTCTGGACTATTGTTGATTGTTCGGATTTGGTTTTCGCTCAAACCCAGAGCATAAGCTAGTAAATGGATGCGTGTCTGACATTGGATTTCGTTCCATGTGAATTAAATCGATTTCTGTTAATGTATGTCTGTTTGGTGGTGGAGGATTTATTCTTTGCTTAACAACCTGGCATATATTAATAATGATTGATCGCATGGCGTGAATTGTCAATGTGGCACGCCAAGATGCAATTGATTAAGGCTTTTGTTGAAAAGCAGGGCCTTGTGGGATGATCAAAGTATAGCCTATTACGGCATAGCTTTGTGTATATCGTGACTTCGCGAGCCTCACACCCCGGTATGAGTCAAAAACAGGATATGGACCGTAGGGAGTGCATACGTTTCTTTCTAGCTAGTGGTAGTGTCAGTGCTTAAACTGAATGGCATTTTACTTATGTGGATGATGGATTTTGAGGCGCCTCGTATTTTTATAGGCCGTTAGTGGTCATACTATAGGTTCAAAGGAACCAGGAAACGTGTGTTCAGGCATAACCAATCCACTGCCGATAGGCAGGGGCCGGCCCTACCGCTCCAAGGGTTGCCCATAGGTGTGATCCTGAGGCATTTGCTAGAGTGTCTCGAATCGGAGAGGAGCTTTCCCCTAGCCTCGACTCATGATGGAAATCCAATTTCCAATACGACCTTGCGGTTTTGATTTTAGAACTAGTATGGCGACATGATATATAGTACCCATGCCGTCTATGATTAATGCATTATGATTGAAATTGTTTTTGAAGACATATATACACTAATGATAATATCAAATCTGTTTTATCGTATCAAGCATCTATTGACCATTATAAGGTAGAACCCTATCCTCCGGTTTGCATTGCATTGTGTGATGGGACTTGGGTCTTATAATGGTTTCATTTTTCTAAAAAGCATTGCGTTGTGTAACGATTTACTTTAATTTATGCACTGGCAATCCAATGGAGTAAACCCGTTCCGCGTTAGCGGCGTGGTCCTATGATTCGCCTTATTATTAGATTAGTTAAGTTAAGATTTCTCATACCAGTCCCATGACTGACTTGTAGTTTGTTTCACTGGCAAACTCGGGTGCCCATATTTTCCACACGGGCAGTCGAGTAGCTTTTTGCAGATATATTTACCGGATCCTGGCTTACAGCTGAAGCGGTATTCTGAAAGCTCTGTATCCGTGTATTCCTTCCAGTTGTATATTTGTATTATTTTTCCACTGCTATTTAAATGTAATTTAACCCTCTGATATTATTATTCCTTTTATGTAATAAGTTTTCATACTCTGTTATATTCTTGTACTCTGATGCAATTGTTGTAATCAGCAATAAAATGTTCTTCAGTTTGTGTTCTGATGTGTGTTGTTCTCAAAGCAATCCAGGCTTTCCTTTACTGGGAAGTTTGGGTCGTTTCAACTATACTGGAAGGTATACTGTGGAGTTGAACAATCTCTCTGGTGTAGAAAGATGCCAACCATGTTGTTATCCTCTTACTCTTGTCTGGAATGAAATGGACGCTCTTCGTCCAACTATCCATGGCCACCCATGTACTGGTATTTCCCTTCCTGGGTCGAGGTAAACCATATGTATAATCCATAGACACACTCTTTATGGCACATGTAATGGATGGAGGAATATGCAAGGCTTCCATTGCTCTGACTTAACTCTTTGGGAAACTAAACACTTTTCCACATATTGTAACAACCTGATTATTTAAAAACAATTCTTAAGTTAATAGTTTAATAGAAATCTTAAAATTTAAATTTAACATCTAATTTATTCTGAAATGAATGAAATAAATGAATTTTATTTTGTTTATGAGCAAAATTATATATCATTTTAATAAAGTATTAAACAACTATCAAACAATATTGAATTTGTTAAGTTGATTCAATTTGGGTCGTTTGAATTTATGTGAACTCTTAAAACTAAAAGTTATGTAGTGTATTTGAATTAATGAGTATTTGAATTTACTAAGTCTATTAAAATATAAAATTTCCCAAAAAGGTAAATTTTTGTCTAAATTGGTTAACATTTGAATTCAAGCTAAAAAAATTAATAGTTTGAAAATTTGGAATTTTATTTTTTTTATGATTCTACGTTGAACTATGAGCATTTAACATTTCCCATTTCTTTAAAATTCGATTTCGATTGTCTGAAATCCGTATTTAAATTATAAAAATGCGCAAAACGTTGACATTTTTCATGTGTAGATTTGCTTGTAATTAATCTATATCTCATCTATAACTTCCTTTGCTTTCTCACAGCTATTAATACTGTTATTGAATTTGAATGGGCGTATTGAATTTTTGGAGACACATTATTAAATTGACATTATGTATTTGGTAACTCCCTTCGCATGTAAATAAAAAATTCATGTAATCTTCATTTCTCTGCAGAAATTCCTTAGTCTCCTTCTCTCTTCCCTTTCTGAATCTAGATCTCAAACTCCATTTGAAATGATCTCAAATCAATTTGTAAGGAAAAAAAGAATCGAATAAAAGAAACAAAGAAATCAAAAATTAAAAGGAGTAGCTCCTCTCTTTCCCTCGTCGTTTGAAAGGAAGAAATCACATTCTTCTCAAGGTACCCCCCTTTATTTTGGCCATAACTCCTAAATTGCAAATCCAACTTGAGTGATTCATATTTTGTTAGAAAGAAATCTCAAAAGAATACTTTTCTTTAGACTGCTTTTTAGGATTTTAGATAGATGATTTTCGAAATTCACATGGAAGTGAAGTAACTTTCTAGCATGGCTTTTAAATTCCAAAAATACGTATCCTCGGTTTTTAAGCTGTAAAATTTGACTCAAAAGTCCATCAGAAATGGAACAAATTTATGGTAGTCACTTCTTCCAAAATCAAAAGGGAATATATCTGAAAATCTGGTAGAATTGAGTGGATTTGTTTATTCTATTCTATGAGCTAGAAATAGTTGATTCACTTTCAGCAACCATAACTTCCAGTTAAATTAACTCGAATCCACTTTTTCTTTATTTTAACTTAGGCGAAATTGAATTAACTACAACTTTTATGTTGGACATTTTTTAAAATTTTGAAATCTTCTATGCTGAAATCACAAATATTTCAGACACATTTTTTAGGTCAAGATTTCTGACACAAAAACTTGACTGTCGCTATTTTGGTCGTACCTTCGTCAAATTCTATCGAAAAATAGTTTTTATTTTTTCTTAAATTAAATAGGAAAGAATATTCAATGATTTTTAGTTTATGACTTTTCAAATTCTGAGGTTAGCTGGTCTAAATATAAATTTCAAGTTGATCAAAAAAAATTATTCAATTTTTGTAAATTTTAGTAAAAATATAAATCCAACTTACTTAGACAAAACCCTCTAATCTCCTCATGTAATTTTTTAGGATATTGATTTTTGAATTTAGTCTTGTCATTGTGTTAGAGAATGCTTAGTTATGCATCTTTCTTCCAATATTTGTGTTTGTATCGATATACATCATCTTCCTTTTCATTTGTCATGCAAAGTGAGAACCCTTTAGTAAATTGATATTTCTTGAAATGACATTTGAAATGTTAGAATTGCTCTAGGAAACCTGATTTTTCCTATTATAATTTTGAGCACATATAACACACATACTTTTTACATATATGACACAAATTATTGCAAGTGATATTTGATTGTGTGATATATTATGATGCATGTCTAATATCTATAATGTTATATTTATTTTGCTCTCACACTGAAAGTACCCTATGTGTTTGTAAAGTCATTATAGGTTGAAATGATACATACCCGAATCACCGTGCAGATTTAGGAATTGAAACTGAATTTATTGGGATGCGAGTTAAAATGATAAATACTCGTAAATTTATTGGTATAGCTAGTTGGTTTTTTATAGTGGGACGTGTCACTCTTTACTAGAAAAGGGAAAGAGGGAAATGTCACTTTGCACAAGCATAGAACAATATGCTTGGTTTGGAGTTCCAGAACACTGTACAATATATAAGAAGAGGGAAACTAGATGCTTCCACTACAACAAGTAATAATCCAGCCCCCTCAACTAAGGCAGAATTACATGAATTGTCAAATGGGTCAATAATTCTAGTGAAGCCAAAGAAGGCCTAGGAAAGCTTAGGCACATAAAAAGGATTAAGGTAATGTAAGATGAAGTCTCTATCCCTAGTAGTTTCATAAAATTTCGATTTATTAATTTCACCAATCTCAACCTCTGTAATAAGCTCAATACTATCACCTATAATGTGGCGTAATAGTTTCCTGTTATCGCCTTCAGCGTCACTGATATACTTGTAAAAAGTATCACTAAGAGGCTCATATCTCATACCATAAATCCAAACTTTATCCCCGATAATCCAAGAAACAATTGAAGCAGCTGATAGGTCAGTTTTCACCTCAGGATTTGGACGGGGTGGTGGAACAGGCATACTTTCCATGGCAACCATATGGTCATGTGTAAGAGAAGGTATGTGCTCAACCTCAGGAATCTCTGTAATTGTGGAAACATCAACAGAGAGCTTAGGGACCCAAATCCTTAGAGGTGGATGAGAGAGTGGAATCATTTCCAGAATGAGAAGATCATCATAAAACTTACAAGCTTTTAAGGAATGTTCAAAGGAGTAGCTCGTTAGATAAATGTCTATAAACTGAATATTAAACGGATTGAAATGATATATAACTGTATTTCTTGGCCTAGATAGAAAATTATTTACAGACACCATTGCTATATTTTTGAAAAGTATTTTTTTAATGTATACAAATATTCTGATATGATAAAAGTATTTTAGAAATCTAAATTTAGAATTTTATTTAAACTTGTATTTCAATAATTTAATAAAGCTTTAAATTCATATTTTCTAAAAATTAAATTATATGTTATAAAATTTTAATGTATAAGTTAAAATATGTTTTAAAATATAACTTTATGATTTTAAGTTATTAAATTATATTGCTCTAGGAAGCCTGATTTTCCCTATTATAATTTTGAGCACATATAACATACATACTTTTTACATATATGACACAAATTATTGCAAGTGATATTTGATTGTGTGATATATTATGATGCATGTCTAATATCTATAATGTTATATTTGTTTTGCTCTCACACTGAAAGTACCCTATGTGTTTGTAAAGTCATTATAGGTTGAAATGATACATACCCGAATCACCGCACAGATTTAGGAATTGAAACTGAATTTATTGGGATGCGAGTTAAAATGATAAATACTCGTAATTTTTTTGGTATAGCTAGTTGGTTTTTTTGAGTGGGACGTGTCACTCTTTACTAGAAAAGGGAAAGAGGGAAATGTCACTTTGCACAAGCATAGAACAACATGCTTGGTTTGGAGTTCCAGAACACTGTACAATATATAACAAGAGGGAAACTAGATGCTTCCACTACAACAAGTAATAATCCAGCCCCCTCAACTAAGGCAGAATTACATGAATTGTCAAATGGGTCAATAATTCTAGTGAAGCCAAAGAAGGCCTAGGAAAGCTTAGGCACATAACAAGGATTAAGATAATGTAAGATGAAGTCTCTATCCCTAGTAGTTTCATAAAATTCCGATTTATTAATTTCACCAATCTCAACCTCTGTAATAAGCTCAATACTATCACCTATAATGTGGCATAATAGTTTCCTGTTATCGCCTTCAACGTCACTGATATAATTGTAAAAAGTATCATTAAGAGGCTCATATCTCATACCATAAATCCAAACTTTATCCCCGATAATCCAAGAAACATTTGAAGTAGCTGATAGGTCAGTTTTCACCTTAGGATTTGAACGGGGTGGTGGAACAGGCATGGTTTCCATGGCAACCATATGGTCATGTGTAAGAGAAGGTCTGTGCTCAACCTCAGGAATCTCTGTAATTGTGGAAACATCAACAGAGAGCTTAGGGACCCAAATCCTTAGAGATGGATGAGAGAGTGGAATCATTTCCAGAATGGGAAGATCATTATAAAACTTACAAGCTTTTAAGGAATGTTCAAAGGAGTAGCTTGTCAGATAAATGTCTGTAAACTGAATATTAAATGGATTGAAATGATATATAACCGTATTTCTTGGCCTAGATAGAAAATTATTTACATACACCATTGCTATATTTTTGAAAAGTATTTTTTTAATGTATACAAATATTCTGATATGATAAAAGTATTTTAGAAATCTAAATTTAGAATTTTATTTAAACTTGTATTTCGATAATTTAATAAAGCTTTATATTCATATTTTCTAAAAATTAAATTATATATTATAAAATTTTAATGTATAAGTTAATATATGTTTTAAAATATAACTTTATAATTTTAAGTTATTAAATTATATTGCTCTAGGAAACCTGATTTTTCCTATTATAATTTTGAGCACATATAACACACATACTTTTTACATATATGACACAAATTATTGCAAGTGATATTTGATTGTGTGATATATTATGATGCATGTCCAATATCTATAATGTTATATTTATTTTGCTCTCACACTGAAAGTACCCTATGTGTTTGTAAAGTCATTACAGGTTGAAATGATACATACCCGAATCACCACGCAGATTTAGGAATTGAAACTGAATTTATTGGGATGCGAGTTAAAATGATAAATACTCGTAATTTTTTTGGTATAGCTAGTTGGTTTTTTTGAGTGGGACGTGTCACTCTTTACTAGAAAAGGGAAAGAGGGAAATGTCACTTTGCACAAGCATAGAACAACATGCTTGGTTTGGAGTTCCAGAACACTGTACAATATATAACAAGAGGGAAACTAGATGCTTCCACTACAACAAGTAATAATCCAGCCCCCTCAACTAAGGCAGAATTACATGAATTGTCAAATGGGTCAATAATTCTAGTGAAGCCAAAGAAGGCCTAGGAAAGCTTAGGCACATAACAAGGATTAAGATAATGTAAGATGAAGTCTCTATCCCTAGTAGTTTCATAAAATTCCGATTTATTAATTTCACCAATCTCAACCTCTGTAATAAGCTCAATACTATCACCTATAATGTGGCATAATAGTTTCCTGTTATCGCCTTCAACGTCACTGATATAATTGTAAAAAGTATCACTAAGAGGCTCATATCTCATACCATAAATCCAAACTTTATCCCCGATAATCCAAGAAACATTTGAAGTAGCTGATAGGTCAGTTTTCACCTTAGGATTTGAACGGGGTGGTGGAACAGGCATGGTTTCCATGGCAACCATATGGTCATGTGTAAGAGAAGGTCTGTGCTCAACCTCAGGAATCTCTGTAATTGTGGAAACATCAACAGAGAGCTTAGGGACCCAAATCCTTAGAGATGGATGAGAGAGTGGAATCATTTCCAGAATGGGAAGATCATTATAAAACTTACAAGCTTTTAAGGAATGTTCAAAGGAGTAGCTTGTCAGATAAATGTCTGTAAACTGAATATTAAACGGATTGAAATGATATATAACCGTATTTCTTGGCCTAGATAGAAAATTATTTACATACACCATTGCTATATTTTTGAAAAGTATTTTTTTAATGTATACAAATATTCTGATATGATAAAAGTATTTTAGAAATCTAAATTTAGAATTTTATTTAAACTTGTATTTCGATAATTTAATAAAGCTTTAAATTCATATTTTCTAAAAATTAAATTATATATTATAAAATTTTAATGTATAAGTTAATATATGTTTTAAAATATAACTTTATAATTTTAAGTTATTAAATTATATTGCTCTAGGAAACCTGATTTTTCCTATTATAATTTTGAGCACATATAACACACATACTTTTTACATATATGACACAAATTATTGCAAGTGATATTTGATTGTGTGATATATTATGATGCATGTCCAATATCTATAATGTTATATTTATTTTGCTCTCACACTGAAAGTACCCTATGTGTTTGTAAAGTCATTACAGGTTGAAATGATACATACCCGAATCACCGCGCAGATTTAGGAATTGAAACTGAATTTATTGGGATGCGAGTTAAAATGATAAATACTCGTAATTTTTTTGGTATAGCTAGTTAGTTTTTTATAGTGGGACGTGTCACTCTTTACTAGAAAAGGGAAAGAGGGAAATGTCACTTTGCACAAGCATAGAACAACATGCTTGGTTTGGAGTTCCAGAACACTGTACAATATATAACAAGAGGGAAACTAGATGCTTCCACTACAACAAGTAATAATCCAGCCCCCTCAACTAAGGCAGAATTACATGAATTGTCAAATGGGTCAATAATTCTAGTGAAGCCAAAGAAGGCCTAGGAAAGCTTAGGCACAATACAAGGATTAAGGTAATGTAAGATGAAGTCTCTATCCCTAGTAGTTTCATAAAATTCCGATTTATTAATTTCACCAATCTCAACCTCTGTAATAAGCTCAATACTATCACCTATAATGTGGCATAATAGTTTCCTGTTATCGCCTTCAACGTCACTGATATACTTGTAAAAAGTATCACTAGGCGGCTCATATCTCATACCATAAATCCAAACTTTATCCCCGATAATCCAAGAAACATTTGAAGCAGCTGATAGGTCAGTTTTCACCTTAGGATTTGGATGGAGTGGTGGAACAGGCATAGTTTCCATGGCAACCATATGGTCATGTGTAAGAGAAGGTATGTGCTCAAACTCAGGAATCTCTGTAATTGTGGAAACATCAACAGAGAACTTAGGGACCGAAATCCTTAGAGGTGGATGAGAGAGTGGAATTATTTCCAGAATGGGAAGATCATTATAAAACTTACAAGCTTTTAAGGAATGTTCAAAGGAGTAGCTCGTCAGATAAATGTCTGTAAACTGAATATTAAACAGATTGAAATGATATATAACCGTATTTCTTGGCCTAGATAGAAAATTATTTATAGACACCATTGCTATATTTTTGAAAAGTATTTTTTTTAATGTATACAAATATTCTGATATGATAAAAGTATTTTAGAAATCTAAATTTAGAATTTTATTCAAACTTGTATTTCGATAATTTAATAAAGCTTTAAATTCATATTTTCTAAAAATTAAATTATATGTTATAAAATTTTAATGTATAAGTTAATATATATTTTAAAATATAACTTTATGATTTTAAGTTATAATATTGTTTGTTTTTGAAATATTTTATATGTAAATAAATAAATCCTTCAATATAGTTTTTTTATTTTTAGTTTTTTAAAATTATATATACAAATATTGATTTTGTGACACCCCATGTCCGTTAATGTCACTCTAGAGAGAATGCATTAAGTTTCATGAAGCGAAATAGGTAAATAGTAACTAAATTTGCAAGACAGGTACAAATAATGCAGCGGAAAACATAAAACTTTTATTAATTAAGTAAGCATCATTTCAACCCAACATTACAACATAATGTTTTTCTAAAATACCAAAAGCAATCTATCTCATAATCAGAGTACAAAAACCATAACAAGTGTCATTACAAATAACATAGATAAACTGAAGAAAGTACATGAAAAAGGAGAGCTTTCCAAGTCAAGTAGAATCAAGATCTCAACTATTGACCACTCCTACTCTGAGAACTTGAGGGGGAAGAGGGAGAGAGAGGAAAAACAAAAGGGTCAGACATAAAGTCTGGCAAGGTTCAGTAATTTCCAACATAAGCATATGAAAAGGCATCAAGATAGGTAAATAAACTTGGAAGAGAAAGTACAGTTAAACTTGTATATACATTCAAGGTAAATGAGATGTCAAACAAGATAAAGGTATATTAAAATTCTCATTCATATCCCAAGAATAACGTTAACTGTACCAACTTACTAGTACTAATAGGATCAGGTGTTACCCTAATTACTACCCATGCGATCGACTCCCTATTACCCGAATACCCTGTGTTAGCCACGACAATACGGTGTATCAGTCCCTAACCCAACAACTTATAGAACATAGACCTATTCGTAGGTGTTACATCGTCTTAGTTTCTCGGGTCCACACCCATGCATACTGATGACTCCACTGAAACACACCCGTACCAACCCCCAAGCCTTGAACATCTTATAATCCAGTTCAGTAAAGCGTGCCATGACCCTTAGCCAGTGCGGGGTCCATACCGAGATACCAATAGGGATACTGACTGATATGGGTTCTGCACAACTTGACACAAGCCAACCCTAGGCTTGTGTCCCTATTTACCTAGGATTTAAGAGTCCCAAAAACCTGATACAACTACTAGACTTGGGACCTCTTAGCTTATTAATTAACAGGTGTAACTTAGCAGGTTTAAGTTCATTAATAAGCCCGGTTGTGAAATGACATTTATCTAAATATTGTTAGTGTACATTCCCTTCCCCAACAAGCACCTTCCCAGATGTATAATTTGACTTACAACAATTCATTTTACTTAGTTTTTTCATCTGGTAGTCATATACTTTTATATGTCCTACTTAATCTTACATTAAGTCCAATCTAGCTGTTTGTTAGACCAAAAAATGGCACTAACACCTAAATGCAGATCACAGAGAAAATAATAAAATTAGAGGGAACACACGAGATTTCTATAGTGGTTCGGCTTTAGATGTAGCCTACGTCCACTTTATAATCTTCTTGTTATACTGACAGATTACAAGAATTAGTTACATGCAGACACGTAATCCGTGTGTTAATTGAGATTATAAGAGGTGAACTTAGATGTAGGAAGGTTCAAAGTCCTTACATTTCAGTAATGGTGGAAGGCGTGAAGAAGAATGGCCAAAAGTTCCTTGAAAATCGTCCAAACGGTGTATTTATCGCCGCTTCCTGATAGCGGTTCATGAGACACATGGCATGCATCCCAAAAATCTCAAAATGTGGTGGAAAACGTCCAGAAACCCTCTCCAAATCGTCATATGACACATGTAATAAGATCCATGCAAGTTGGAGCGAAAATAGCCATCAGAATAGGTCAAACTAGAGTGCAGCGTGACTATTCCCAGGCGGTTCGTGACCAAGGGGTGCACCATGAACTGGAGGGGGAAAGTGGAGTTAGATCGCGATGAATTCGGTGTTGAGGTAGATGGTCGAGTCATGGTCTTCGGGGTCATGACTCCTATGTGCTCCACGAGCCGGAGCTGGTTTACGAGCAGAAGAAGAGGGCGAGCCCTGAGTGGGCGAGCCGGGGTTAAGCCACGAGCGGAGGTGGGTCAACGAGCCGAGGAAGATGCTTCATGAGACGAGGAGGCTTCACGAGCCGGTCCATATTCTGAACTTTCTGATGTTTCGTCACTTCATCTAAGTGATCATCAGTCCATACTTCTACATGCATTCACGGAAACGGGCATAACTTTTAAACCGTAAGTCCAGTTGAGCTAAACGAAAGTTCTACCTGAAGGTAATTCAGAGGGCTACAAGAGTTAAAGTGCAAAGCTTTGTAATTTCTGTTTTTGGGCCCAAAAGAGGTCATCTGATACGAGTTTCGGGTCATTTTACACTGATGATGTGATTTCGACCAAATCGATCTGCGTCTTCAGACGATGTTTCCATTGCCTGAGAGCGCTACTATCCAAAGATTCCATATATGACAGCTTTTATCAAAAAGTGTGTCAACACCGTTTAACATGTCGCATGTTCTTCCTAACATTTAATTAACCTTATTTAATATATTAACATGTGATTAACCCAGTCCAATTGATTTAACATGTAATTAGCCCGATCTAATAGATTTATCATGTAATTACCCCAATCTAATAGATTAACATGTAATTAACCCAATCTCATGTAATTATCCTAATTCTTACATTCAAGGGTTCCAATATACAATATACCCAATTTAAATGTCATTATTTAGTTATTCCAATTTATGTTCCTTTTACGCAATCAACGTAATAGCCTAGGCTTTGAGTAACCTAGGTTTAGCGTAAATAAAAAGGAGAAAACACATCTCATACTGAATAAAAAGGCATATAGACTATAAATAAATGAAACGCATAATAGGGATAAGGAAGAAAAATACATAATTTAACTGTACATCTGAATAAAAGAACATATATAAACACATATACGGATTACTTTAGGTATTGTTTATATCAGATCCAACATTATTTACTATCCAAAACCTTTTAAATAATCAAATCTAAAAATGACATGAGACTCCCAGCAAGACTTGGTGAAGAGGACGATATCTTTTTACGTACAAATATGTCGTTGTAGAAAAGATCCACTTTAATTGTGTATTGTTGTAGAGCAGTCCGAATTTTCCTTTCTATTATATATTTGGGAAGCACCTCAGTAGTTCTATGTATATATTTATCTCATAAAAAGATTAAGAGGAAGAAAGGGAAGAAATGGTTTTGAGTGTGTAGAACAAATGAGGTTAAATGCTTTTATAGACAATCCACCACCATTAGATATTAGGTTTTAAATCTTATCCATACACATAATGTTGAGTCAGCAAATGAGCCAAGCATTAAAAACAGTCTAGATTCAGAACTTAGAATCCGTCCTACATCTCTTTGAGAGACCCACCGACATACTGTGTCGGCCCCTCATGACTTTAGCTGACCCATAGGTCAACCCAGGCCTGTTATGGGTCATCCCAACCCCCTCCATTTCCTACGTTAATTCTGCGCTACTTTGGTTTGAATTATTTTGAATATGTTGTATATAACCTTCTTATATACATACAAACTTCTTATGTCCATAACTTCTTTATACGTTATCTGATTTACACAAACTTGGGGTCTATTTGAACCAAAATTCCGAGATGGACACAATGGTAATGTCAGTTTTACTTAATTATCAATATTTATTTAAGTGAATATCTTTTTATTATCTTTATAATATAATTACAGTGTATTAAATTACGGGGTGTTACATTCTCCCCTCCTTAAAGGAATTCGTCCCCGAAATCTCTAAGTTAAGAAGAATGTTACCATTTAGACCTACACCCATCTACACAACAATCATCCACAAAAATCCATTGTCCTTAAAATTTCTAATGCTTGATATGAACATATGCAAAAAGTGTTGTGTGCATGTTCTTAAGCTAATGTGGAAACCAGGCGGTCGACTGATTTAGTTGACCTCGTTAATGCAATGTAGGTCTGTGCCATGTATCCATCATTGATGTAAATAATCCTAATGACACATATAAGTTTTATATGAGTGCATAATCATTCACCAAAATGCAACATCCATGTGATAATTCAAACACTTTTCATCCATTGAAAAATAAGACACACACACACACACACATCCATATGCAATATGTAAGTGTTTGAGTCGATGTAGTGCCTAATGTGTGTGTATATGCATCCATGGGCATCCATTAACAACCACTTGCATCCACTAGTAATCATCAAACTAACATGTCTCAAACACATGTTTCCGAACACAGGTCTCTATCCTAAAAGACCGCTGATTCAAATGATAGAGATAAACAAATTCAAATTCAAAAGATAGAAAAGGAATTTAAAACGTACTCTCAAAGAGAAAAGTGTACAAAGCACGAATCTTGTCCTTTGGTTCCCATGTCCCGCTGTCTTTCACTTCTCCCCATTGCACCTTTACTAACTTTATCTCTTTGTTCCGTGGCTTCTTGACCTCTATCTCTAGAATACAAGTAGGAACTCTTCGAACTAATGCCTCTTTCTCGACTTCAACGTCTTCAAGGGTACTTCGCTCCACCACCTACGCTGAATCATGAAGACATTTCCTCAAATGGGAAACGTGGAACATGTCATGAACTCCCATCAGTCTCTCTGACAGTCTAACTTTGTAGGCCATTTGGCCTGTCCTCTCTACTGTGGGAAATGGTCCTACGAACCTTGGTTCCAATTTCCTTACTACCTTAAAGGCGATAATTTTATAAAGGCCATGTCTCCTACTTCAAATTCCAAGTCAGTTCTTCTCTTATTGGCTTATGAATTTTGTCTATCTTGTGCAAATTTCATCCTTCTTCGAATGAGATCTATCTTTTCCGAAGTCTCTTTTACCATGTCAAACCCTAGTAGAAGTCTGTTAGTAGGCTCCCACCAACATGTCAGTGATCTGCAAGGTCATCCATATAACACTTCGAAGGGTGCCATCCCTATGCTTGACTGATAACTATTACTATACGTGAACTCAACCAATGGGATATGCTCCTCCCAAGTCCCTCCGAAATATAGTATACACGGCCTTAGTTGATCCTCAAGAACTCTATTAATCCTATCAGTTTGTCCACCAATCTGAAGGGGATAATATGTGCAAAGTCTTAACTATGTACCTAGAGCTTCTTGCAAGCTCCTCCAAAATTCACTAGTAAATATGGGGTCACGGTCACTTACTATGCTTGAAGGTACCGCATGTGGTCAAACGATCTCTTAAAGTTAAACTAGCCAAGCTATTGTCATCTTGCTCTTGACTGGGATAAAATGAGCGCTCTTTGTAAACCTGTCTAATGTCACCCAAATGCCCGTGCTTCCCTTCCTTGATCGGGGCAGTCCATCTATGTAGTTCATAGAGATGATCTCCCATTTCCATTGTGGAATATCCAAGGGCTAAAGTATACCACCGGGTTTCTTTTGTTCATCCTTGACTTGTTGACAAGTCAAACTTCGGGCCACGAATTCTGCTACATCATTCTTCATACCCGTCAAATGGAAAACACGCTTCAGGTCTCGGTACATCTTGTCGCCGCCTGGATGGATAGCCATCCGAGAGTCATGAGCTTCCTCTAGCACCGCTCTTAATAATTCCCCAATTCTAGGGACACATGACCTTTCATCTCGTCTTAGCCACCCTTTTTCGTCCACAGTATATCTAGCTATGTGACTAGAAGTTTCTCCTTTACCAAGTTTGTACAAGATGCCTTTCAACTGCTGGTCCTCTTGTTGCATAGATCCAATTTGCTCCATGAGAGTAGGTCGCACCTCCAATGATGCCAACAAACCATATGTGAAATCCATAGATGGCTTAAAATCAAAGGTCGAGATGTACTCTAAGCTTTTCCTTTCTACGAATAGAGGACTCAAGGTTATCCTCTGCCTACTCAATGCGTCTACCACCACATTACCCTCGCCTGGGGTACAAGCTATCTCAAAGTCGTACGACGCTAGGAATTCCATCCACCATTGCTGCCTCAGGTTGAGATCTTTATGTGAGAACAACTATTTAAGCAACTTATGGTCTGTATATGGATCAAATCTATCTCCAAGTAGATAGTGCCGCCAAGACTTTAGTGTGAACACAATTACAGCCAACTCCAAGTCATGGGTGGGGTATTTTTTCTCATGAACCCTTAGTGTCCTACTTCCATAGCACACTACCCTACTCTCTTGCATTAGTACGAAGGCTAATCCCATGCCACAAGCATCCGTGTAGACTATAAACATCTTGCGTTCGTCGGGAAGAGTTAGGATAGGGGTTGTTGTCAGAGCCCTTTTCAACCTCTGAAAAGTATCCTTAGCATCAATGCTCCAAGAAAAAGCCAAGTTCTTCTTTGTCAGACGGGAAAGTGGAACTAAGATCTGCACACAAGTTTTTAATAAACTTACTATAATAGCCCGCCAATCTTAGGAAACTTCTCAACTCTGTCGCATTCTTAGGGACCTTCCAGTCTTGAACTGTAAAAACCATAGTGGGGTCTACCGCTATCCCTTCCTTGGAGGCTGCATGCCCTAGGAATCTCACTTCCTTCCTCCAGAAATGACATTTAGAAAAATTTGCTTTAAGTTGATGTGCTCTAAGTGTACTTAGAACCTTTTCTATGTGTTGAGCATGTTCCTTTTTGCTCTTGGAGAAGATCAGGATGTCATCCACGAACACCACCACGAACTTGTTCAGATACTCCCTAAACACCAAACTCATCAAGTCCATGAAATATGCGGGTGCATTGTTTAGACCAAAAGGCATAACCAACCACTTAAAGAAACCATCCAGAGTTCTGAAGGCCGTCTTGTCAATACCATCATCCACCACTCTAGGCTGATGGAATCTCGTGGCTAGATCCAACTATGGGAAAACTGAAGGCCTAACAGTTGGTCAAACAAGTCATTAGTCCTTGGTAGTGGGTGCCTGTTCTTCTTGGTGAGTTTATTCAGTTCTCTGTAGCCCACACATAGATGGAGAAAGCCGTCTACCTTGGTTGCAAAAACGAATGGAGCTCCCCACTTAGAAATTCTCCGCCTAATGAATCCTTTTTCCAACAACTCACCCACTTGTTTGCTAAGCTCCCTCCACTCCTTATGAGCCATGTGGCATACTGACAATGCGACTGGTTTCACATTTTCCACCAAGTATATTCGGAAATCTATCTCATGCCTTGGTGGTAACCCACTAACCTAGTCGAACATGTCCGCAAATCTGCTGACTATGGGTACTGATCAAAGATCATTAATGTAAGCATCAAGAGATTCTAGAAAAATAAGCATCACCGACCCTCGTGGGCCACAAGAAATTTCGAGAGTTCTATCATGGAAAGTAAGAAGTCTAACTACTCTCTTTTCACAATCACAAATGACACTATACATGGCTAGCCAATCCATTCCTAGAATTAATCCGTAACCCGTGAAACCAAGAACGTATGCATCGCATTCAAATTCAACACTAAAACAGAAATCCTCAAACCCCTACATATCATGGATAAATGAGTTGTTCCTCCTATGGGGTTTGAGACTATAACGGGTTCAGAAACAATATTAGTACTTAGGTGTATATTTTCTACTACCGAGTTGGATATGAATGAATAAGAAGAAGTGGAAACAAGTTCTAATAGGATAGCCTAAAAGAGAAATCAAACCTTCAACTATGACTTTCCTACCCTAATCCGGTTCACCAGCCTCTAAAGGGTTAACTTGCCCTCTAGACAATCTAGCCTTTTGTCCTTGTCTCTCAAGGCACTGTCCCATGAAATGCCCAACTTAGCCATAAACAAAGCAAGCATTCTTTGTCTTTCTGCAATCTTTCACAAATTGTCCTAAAGCACCATATCCATGACATTTCACTTCTGTTTTGATCTGAGCTTTTTCGGGGTTTTCTCCCTTTCTTTGCACTGCATTTCTTGGGCCACCATTTCTTTTTCTCTGCCTTAGGTTTCCCTTTCTTTGTCTTATCCTCTTTTTCCCTTCTTTGCCACGTTCGTGCATTAAAGCCATATCACTAGTCTTTCAAAGGTTTCTCACACTGGTACATGTGTCAGTGATAAGTCTTGGAGCGATTGGTTCAATCCCTTAGCGAAACTCAAGGCCTTTTTGTGAGGTGTGTTTACTAACTCCAATCCAAATCTTGCTAGCTGATTAAAAGTGTTAACATAATCCTTTATAGTCATGCTCCCTTGTTTCAAATTCAGAAATCTCTCCACTTGCATTCCTTCTTTTGCTTGTGATAAGAATCTCGCCTCAAAGATAGCCTTAAAGTTATCCCCGATAGCTACTTCTGGTACGAGTTGAACTATTTTCCACCAGTATGATGCTTCATCCTTTAGTTTCCAAGCGGCTAACTTGATTTTTCTCCTATCAACGAGCTCGAACAAGTTGAACACATTTCTATTTCTCTTAGCCAATTGTCTATTTCTATAAAATTTTCAGTTCCACGGAAAGTTTTGCCTCCCATTGCGTAGAATTTCTTACATAACTTAGAAAAGTTGAAAAGGGGAAGAGGAGGAGGAGGAGCTACTGTGGCTGCAGCTGGGGGAAGGACATTCTCTTGTACTCCTATAGGTGATGTAGCTCTACATATGTACGAAACATGTATGGGAATGCCCTTTGGAAAGTTAGGATCCCCAGTCATGCTGAAAAAGGATGAAACAAGAATTTAGAAAGAGATTCGAAGAAATATTGTAAATAACTTGAGGGATATGCTTTTTGAAAATTGATTTTTGTTTGAAAATCCTTTATTTCGAAAATTGGTGTTGAATATAAGTTGATATAATTCTGTTTGAACACTTATATTTAATATCAATAGGTTTGGGGTTTGCCGTGAATTGTGTCTTCAATACATCGTTCTTTAATCCAGTTAAAGATGGAGAGTAGGGTACAAATATTTTAATAAAGATCAATTGAGTTTTCGAAAGTTAAGTTTTCCAATTAATAAATTAAATTGAAATGGAATAGAATTGATTTAGTGATAATCGAGATGGCTCTCCATGGATGAAGGCCTTTACTACGTATGGAATTTAAAAGGAGTTACCATTATTTTGCCTATAGTATTAGTCGATTACGGGAATTTATATCAATTATAAAAAGATATGATTTTCCTGAAGATTCCATTTCTAATGGAAGTATGATTTGGGGTTTATCGAGAATGATGTTCTAAATAACAGTGTTCTTTAAACTAGTGAAAGGATAGATTTCTCAAGATTAGTTGAAATGAAATCTTTATTCAATTTGAATATAAAGATTTAACGAAAGAGTTTTCCCTGACAACCGATAATGGGAACGAGTTTAAGAATCGCTTAAAAGAAC
Organism: Allium sativum; assembly: GCA_030737875.1. NCBI lineage: Eukaryota > Viridiplantae > Streptophyta > Magnoliopsida > Asparagales > Amaryllidaceae > Allium > Allium sativum. The sequence continues at coordinate 3,500 of JASFAX010002690.1, read as the reverse complement.
ATACGCATGTTTTTTTTCGTAAGGATAAGATTAAAAAATTGTAAATATGATTTTTGGGCGAGAGATATGATCGATGATAGATTTAAACAAAAAGGTTTAAAGTACGTAAATTTTGATAAGATTTTAAGGGAATACTAAAGGAAAAAAGATGATTTAAATAAAAGAATATTCCCTAAATGGAATAAGACTTGTGATGTCTAGCATATCTTTAATGATTTTAGAGATGCGATAGTTATTTGGAATAACCGGGTTTTGGCCCATTGTGAATAACTAAATAACGTAATGAAAACGGTGTTGACTATGATTGAAGATCGGAGACCTTCACATCGGAAGGATTTCTTGTTGATGCCTCGGGCTGATCCCCCATTATGAGGTTATGTTGTGATGACAATCTAACTATACATGGAGCAATTCAGGTTGCAAGGGCTTTAACACCCAGACGGGGTCGTGGAATAAAGCGCCTTCGGTTTTGTTCAAAAACAAGAATGGACTTGTAAATGGATGTGTGTCTGATGTTGTATTTTACAACATGACCAATTGGCTTCTATTGATGTCATATCAGTTGGTGGTGGAGAATTTATTCTCCTAGCTTAACACCCCCTCTCTGAGACTTATGTACTCAAAGGGTTATATATTAATAGACAACGATTATATGTTGTGAATTGACAATGTGACATGCTAAGCGCTGAGCCGAATACAGTTTTTTCTCGAAAAGCATAGCTTTGGGGATGATGATCAAAACATGGCTGATACAGCATAGCTTAGTGTATGATGTGACTAGAAAGCCTTGCACCCCAGTATGATAGTAAACTAATGGTTAGATCAGTATGACTTTCAAGTTGAGATGAACAACTTACGGGTTGAAAATGAACAACTTTTATGGTTGTGATGGATTCGGTCAACCGAGATGATATAGGCAGTGGTAGAGCCATGTAATGCCTGATATGGATAGAGTATGGTGGTGTTCCATGCCAGGACTAAAGCCCCTGGGCGTGATATTTGATTCCCAAAAGTGTGGATGTGTATTACGGTGCACTTAAATTCGATCTTGGGCTAAATCGTTGAATACACACCTCCACAATAGATCTTTTAAATTAAGAACCATCATGATGGAAATCCAATTTCCAATACGAGTTCTGCGTTTTCATTTGTAACCTAATAGCCAACATAATGGGATGTGGCATTATGCGAGCTAAGATTGATACATTTATTTTTTAAAGTGATTTCCACACCTAGACATTAATAATAATACCAAAATATTTGTTCTAAAGAATATCATGCATGTTTGTTTATCATAAGGTAAAACTCTAACCTTCGGTATGCGTTGCATTGTGTGATGAGACTTGGGTCTTATAATAGCTTCATTTTACAAAAGCATGAATTTTGAAGTTTTGAAACTTGGTTGATGATTGTATGATATGGGTTATGGTTTGTTATCTAGTTCTCAAACTGGTCAATCCAACCCTGAGCTGAGTGTTTGACGCTCGAGTCAGATTCGAGTGTGTTTCAGGTTTAAACAGGTAGATGAATAGTTTCCAGTTGATTCTGAAAAACTGGAGTTCCTTGTTAGATGGCAGGACGTATTCTATTATCTATACTTGGATGTATATGGATTGATGATGTAAGAATGTGTTTATCTCAGATGATATAAATGTTTTCCATTGTAGAAGTTTCCACTGTAAAGATATATATTGGATATTATATTTCGTTTCTGTTTCACTGTATTTGCTCTGATAAAACCCCGATGAATCGAGTTTGTGACATTTGATTTTGCGGTACACGAACACCATGGATGTGTTAAGTATCGACTATCGAAGGTCGGAAATTTGATTTATAGCAGGACCTTCCGATGAAGCTTACCTTTTGAACTGAACTTGTATGGTTTATAATCGGTTCATAAGGCTAGTAGATTTGGGTCATCTCATTTTGTATCAAAGCTTTGTTTTAGCGATAAACCTTGGATCTGTGGAGTAAATACTCCTCAAAGATAGGATCAGTAGTATCCTAAGATGAATAACTTGTCAGAGATAGAATCAGTAGTATCCTAGGAGAGTGATTTATTAGAGATTGGGTTAGTAACGCCCTAAAATGAGTTGAGAGTATTATATATATATATATATATATATATATATATATGAGCGACGTATTTATGATTTTCATATATTAACGATTTTGTTTTTTGAAAATGTATTTCAAATAAGAAAAAAAGAGATATTATGTTTTGATAAAATGAAAGAGATATTCGAAAAATTAATCAACCAATTGGTTGTTACGTGATGTGTGATAATTAGTTTAAACAGATAAGAAAGGTATGAGAATAAACTTAAGATAAGTCATTTGGATTAGAGGAAGTAAATGGAATCCTCGACTATTTTGGACGATCGATATATTCTGAAATGGGTTCGAAAGTTAGGCAATGTGGATACGAATACCTTATGAAATAAATTCACAGTTCAACTAAAAAGTATTTAATAAACAATTAAGTAGATGCAAATCAAGATATTTCTTAAGGAAGATGTAAAACCGCTTAATGAAATCCTAATATATTGCGTAAGATATAAATAAGTATGATCTATCTAGAACTGAATTTTGCATCACTCCAAAACAAGGAAGAAGGGCTCATAAGAAAGCAAAGGAAGAGAGGAATTTGGAGTTAGGAAATTACGTGCATATATATTGCTACAAATGTGGTATAGAAGGGCATTATGTGGTTCTATGCCCCGAGAAAAATAAGAACAAGATGAAAGGGGTGCGACGAGAGGACAAAACTAGTTTCAAGTGCAAAAAGGAGGGGCATTTTATTCACAAGTGTTCAAAAGTAAAGAAGAAACCCAGAAATCTAAGGAAAGAGAAAACATGCTTCCGGTGTAAAGAAATCACTACAAGAAAAGTTCTCATTGACCGCGTTACAAAATAAAGAAAAATAGCGGTTTTAAAGTGATTGTGGTTGATAGGCACTTTACTAGATGAAATCAAATAATGTGACGCTGTTAAACCTTCCTGCTTACAATTGGCCATATTTCAACTAAAATATTTTCGAGGCCACGTTTTCCCTTTTTCCATTTATACGCTTCCAGAAGCGACCCGAACCTCCCCGTGAAGGAAAGCACGGATTGAATTGAGAACACGACAAATCATAACACAAACAGAAGAACATTACATTGCTTATTACAGCAATTGCATTATAACACAAGAATATACAGAGTATGAATAAATATTATACATTTGATAAATATCAGAGATTTACAAATTACAATGTAGCGGAAAATAATACAAAACACAACTGAAAGAGATAAACGGATATAGAGCTTTCCGTATATCATTCCAGCTATAAACCAGGATCTTGTGAATATAAATCTGCAAAACCAAAGCTACTAGCTGCTCGTGTGGAAAAGAGGGGCACCCAGAGTTTAGGTTAAAACAATAAACTCCAGGTCAGTCATGTGACTGGTGTGAGGACTAAATCAGTTATTTAAAGCTTTACTTTAAAATCAGATATA
>JASFAX010002689.1:0-45032 GCA_030737875.1 Allium sativum | reverse complement strand
AAAAGTGGTTTCGTCGAATTCCGAGGTCGTATGCAAAATATCCATTTTCAAGGGCTATATATGTTATATAGCGACCTTTCTGAAAATTCATTTGACTATAACTTTTGATTCCCGTTATGAAACTTCGATTTTTCAGATTCGTTAGAAAGGTATTCATAAATAGATTTAAATATTTTCAGTTTCGCTAAAATCTGTTATATTTTCCACCCGGTACAGTCAGACAAAGTTTGTATTCAAATTTTCAAACTGCCTCACTATTCCCAATTCATTATTTTATTGAAATATGCTATTTCAATTGTTCAAATTCTTTGACAATAACCAATTTTAAAAATTTTAAATTGGTTCACATTTTCCGGGTTATTACACTAGGCCCTTTCCATTCAAAAAGAAAATCAAAAAGCCATGCGACTTGCCGATTTGACGCATAAAACCTCATATGACAATTTGAACATGTACCTTTTTGTCGGGCACTCATTATAATCTTCATTCTTCTCATTCCACACCTGTTTAACATGCATACGCCAATTCCCAATTTATTTCAATCAATTTAATTTTTTTTTCAACTCAATTCGCTAATTAGCTCTTTTGCGTAATACACTTCCGATTTGAGTATATCATAGTCAAATATAATTTAATTCACTAATACACTTGTTGAATCCCATTTCTAACTCGAGTTCCATATTTAGTTTCACACTTGAATTCATAAATCCGATTTACTTAACAAAGGTTAAGTTCGATTCGAAATTCCATTAACTACTTACTTTTCAAATTAGTTAATACTATACTGCAATCCAAAAATCTGATATTTATAACAAAAACCACTTCATTTACTCTGCTTGAGTTCATATTTATTCGATAACTCAAATCCAGATTTTTCTAAAAAAAATAGGATTTTATTCACTCAAAATACTTTAAATTTATTAATAAATAAACCGTTATGGTTTAAAAACGATTACGGCGCTGCTTTTCAGAAAATTTGATTTTGACATAACTTAAAACTATACAACGAAATCAAGATTTTTCTCTTTCATTAGAAAACTATCATTCAATAGGTCCAAATGTTTATGGTTTCATCAAATTCCGACTTATATTGAGTTCCATATACTCAATTGAAGTTCAAAACGCCAAATTACGAACTACTGCGCTGTGGCGAGTTCGTTTTAATTATAATTTAATATATAACGTTTAAACTTCATTATAAAAATAATTCTAACTCCATTTTCAATAAATTGAATCCATTATCCAAAACTAACCAACAATTCAGATTATTCAAACTCGTCGATTATTTTATTCCACATTCACAACTCAGTTATATTTAAAACTTAGTTTTCTATATTTAATTCCAATCCCCCTGGGGTTAAATTTGATATAATCAAATTCCAATAAATTAATTCAACATCCTTTGCCATTACAAACAAATATCATCCCTTTATAATAGTGGAGTCATTCAAGTAGGGGTATTTTATTTACCTCTCAGACCTTGACTGATAACATTCTAATCTTGAGATTGATAAAAGCTTGTAATATAAAAATTTGATTAAAATATCACCTTCTATTCCATTAAAAATATTGTTTTATAAGCCATACTTATCTTGGAAAAACGATTTCCAAATTATCTAATGAAATTTACTTCATCACTTTTATAAACACTATTTATAAATTATTTTCCATATATTATATCTTTAAAACAAACTTCCAATTCGAACTCCATTTGGAACTTGATCCCTACTTTATTTTATTATTATAACTTATAAATATAACATCGCATCTATTCCACATTTTATTTTTCTAAGAATTAGCTTCTTAGGATTCATAGTTCAAAAATATAATTTCTACTAAATATATTTATATTTTCCCATCTGGAAATAGTTTGAAATTATAAATTCGACATAGTCGAATTTCAGAAATAAATCTGCTGGGTTTATTTCAAATTTATTCTACATTCCAAACAATGGAAATGAATTTCATCATTTCCTTTTGAAATGATTTCAAATTTATAAATCCCTTTTTAAATTCATATTCGAAATAAAATTTATAAATTATCCCCTGAAAATTTCCCTTCTTTATATACAAACATCATTTGTAAATTTCACTTCTGGTTTTAAATCTTGAAACTAGTTTCTATTTTAAATTTCATTTGAAATCCAATTCCCGTTCTGGAAAATAATTTTCCTTTTTAAATCCAGACTTGAAATCAAAAATTTAATATTATCAAATGATAATATTTCTTTCCATTTATAAATATTGTTTATAGATTCAATTACTTATTTTTATTATTTAAACAAGTAAATATTTTCTAACCCATTTGAAATTCCATTTCTATTTCGAAAAGCAAATTTCCCTTTTTAAATTCAAATATCCCTTTTTGATATTTTAAAATATAAATATATAGGGCCAGTGATATTCACACAAATCATCCACTCAATTCACACATCACACGCACATATAAATATGTAAACAACAGTAAATAAATTTGAGGAATCCAGTTGGATTCCTCCAACCAGTTTACCTGCATTCACAAATGTCGAACAACATAAATAATACCAATCCTGCTTCAAGGAAGGATATCGCGGTATAGAAGATCATCCACTCATATATCATGGGGCGAGAGGGTCATCCGCTAATGATACTTCAGGCATCCGCTAATGGTACTGCGAGAAATCCAATATATATATATAATAACCACAATCACCAAGCTTAAATAACTAATATATATAAGCACAGTAATTCAATAATTCATGCATGCATCCAAATAACCCACAATTTCTTTTTAACGATAACAATAAATATTTAAGTGAGATTTACTCACCTTGATTTTATTTGGTGAAATAGCAATTTTGGTTTCAATTAAATTAAACATGTGCTTAATTTAACCGAAAATCCTCATTGGCTCCAAACTACTTCGAATCAATCCTAAAGCGATGGTTATTTCCATATGAATCCTACGTTTCCCATTTCATTTGATTTCAACCTAAATGGAACAAGATATCATGACTTTAAGCTACAAATTATAATAGTATCTATGATTTTAATTAAAAAACTATTTTCCCTAATTACCTTGTATACATTTAATACAATGCTTATATATGTGTGAATTATATGAGCTATATATATTATATATATATTTAACCAAACATCAGATTTTATCTAATAAAAATAAATCTTATATCTTAATCTTAATTAATTTAAATTAACTTAATCTCTTACCTTAGGACAATGTCTTCTTCTTCCTGTAACCAGCGGTAACTCCATTGTCGAACTACTAAAAAACCCATTAGTTTTTACTGCCTCGACCAACTCCCATTGACAGACCAATGTCTGCATTCTCCATCCCAAATACCATGGCAATGTCATAAAACAAATTCATCAGCTTCATTTTCCCAAACCCTTGATTTCCATTTCGACTTCATCCCATTCGAATACAGGTTTTCCTGAATCGCAATCCCCCCATCAACAACTCCTCCAAACAACCGCATGTTCACTGTATCTACCACAAAAATAACACAGTTCGAACCCCTCTTCTCCAATATCCTGCTAAACTCATACGTTCCCAAAACACCTAGCGCATCCCTCAGCATAATCCACTCCAGAAACCATCGATCCCATTTTGCACTTCATCTGAAGATCACAACCCCCTTTGAACAATTGAATTCGCTTATCCCATTCGAAGTCAGGATTCTGCAAAAACGATCCCATAATCGTACTCCTCCCTGCAAAACTGCGACTACTCCAACGTTGGTTCTTCTAAAAAACATCGCACTTCACTTCTTCAGCTGAAGATCGAAACCCCCTAAAATTTTCCATCGCGACGCCTTAATCTGCATCGCGCACTGCTACTCCACTCCCATCGAACAACTTCAACTCTCTTAACACTAACTAAACCCAAAATCTACTCCGACATCGCTAATCCCATCACGCACTGCCATAGTCGGAAACCCCTCATCATACCCCTCGATAACAACAATTCCATCTCCCTTAAATCGCGAGCATCCTGGCCTTGTCGAGCTTCTGATTTCGTGATGCAATTGTGTTTACATTTTCGCTTTCTTCTTTTTATTTATCTATTCTAGAGTATTTGTTTTCCTCAAAATAATTGATAAAAAGGAACAAAAGGGGATTTGGATTTGGGATGCTTCGTATACTTTGGAATAAGGAGAAAACTAAGTCCCGACTTATTATATAGGAGCGAGAAGGGAACAAGGATACAGAACCATTAAATTTCTTGCCTCCCTTCGTATCTAAGTTGGGAGACAGAAATTCCGGCTCAAGAAGAAATTGGTCTGCTTTGGTATAGATATAGGCCGACCATAGTGGTACATTAGGGTGGCTTTTTTTCTCCTGATGTAAATTATTTTATTTGAGTTTAAAATGTTCCAAAATATCTCATGGAATATAATGTGCCATTCTGAACCGTTGACTGACGTATACAATATTTTGGACTCAACAGAACGGGTTATAAAATTTTATTCGAATATATGAAATAAGAAAAATCAAATTAAATTAGAAATTTAAAATTAAATTCGATTTAAAATATAAATTGATCTCAAATAGTTAAATTCATCGATAATAAATTATTATTATCGTTCCAATTCAAATAGAATTTATATTCATCGATTGAATTGTTTAAATCCAGTTTTAACTCAACATTCAATTGGTGTCGGTATATTCGATATTAAAACATATATAAATTATTAAATTGACAAATTTAATAAAAATCCATTTATAATTCTAATTCAATCTTTAAAATAAATTTAAATATTCAATATTAAATGGCTAAAAATTCGGGATGTTACATTCCTCCCCCCTTAAAAGAATTTCGTCCCCGAAATTACTAAGGCAGAAGAAATGGTACAAACCCATTAATTTTTCATATTCTTACTTTGTTATAACTCATTATCTCATTCATATGCATTCGACTTCATTCAAATTGATTCTAAATCAATTTATTTATTCCATTCCATTTATCTTGCTTAAATTTAGATTCTAGAACTCAATTTTTTAGTTTTTTTCCAAACCTTTTAGAAATCATATGAATATATTTACAATCATCTCAAATTCAAACATTTCAATTTTCCAAAACAACTTGCTTTTCTTTCAAACAAATTTCCATTGATAATCTCATTATGGTAGCAATCCATCACTTAGAAACTAGGAAATCTCATTATGGTCGCGATCATCATCAGAATTATTTTCCATTTTCCCAAGTAAATTCAGTGCTTTATCACTTTCAAAATTCATTCAAAATGATTTTATTCAAAAATCCTTCCAAAACAAAGCTATATTATTTTAATATACCTTGAAAAAAATATTTTCCAACTATCTGGTATTAAATTCCAAATTGTGATTTCAATTCTATTTTAATTCATCTCATTTGTATGTATTATTCACATACAAGCCCTATTTATATAAATAATTTTAGAAAATTCTTCATTTTTATATCGAAATATATTTTTGCGTAAAATTATTTTATTTACCCATCTTTCAAAATAATGTTGTGTCAAATTACTCTGTCCAGGTGTTTATAAATCTCTATCGGCCACGTCAGCTAAGCGCGTCGATATGGTATTTATATACCACTCAACAGAACGATCGACACAATATAAAACAATTTTTTATACAAATTTAAAAATACACTCTCTCATATACGCACTCAAACTCATTCTAGGGTACTACTGACCCAATCTCTAATGAGTAAAACCCACCAAAGCCTAGTGTTCGCTCAACCTAAGTTCTGATACCAACTGTAGTGGCCCGCAAATCCGTACTATCTGAGCTGACTAATACAACACACGTCCAACTCAAATAATACACAAGTACGAGTCATTAGGGTTAAAGAAGTAAAAACAAATAGAAGAAGAATAGAAATAACAATACAGGACCTCACAGCGGAACGAATCAAATATATTATATAACATAACTTTTGAAATACAAAATTTGGTATCATATTTACATACCATCATCAGAGTATAATACAACATTTGATACAGCGGAAAATAACTCTTAAATATCTAACGGTGAAGCCGCCTACTTCAAAATCCTCCAAGTGTATGTGTTAAATCCTGAAACATTTGACCGCCCGTACAAATTTGGGCAACCAAGAGTATAGGGAAAACAAATAAAATAAACTCTGGTCAGTCATGGGACTGGTGTGAGTAAACTCCAACCATGTTGTTTAACTTTGAAAATCCTTTTAACAGAAAGGTAATAGTAAGACCGGCCCACACATAAACATGGACGTTTTTTTACCTTACTATAACCAGACCATTTTGATATCAAAATTCAGTGATATTATAATAATGTCTAATCAAATAGTAGAACGCTTATATCTCACGATCTACATACATAGTATAAAATCAAAAACCGCAGGGCGCTTATTGGAGATCGGATTCCAACTATGACAAGGTATGGGACCACCTGCCGATCAGTATACTCTATAGGGGATACAGTTGGGTTCAGCAAGAACGTCTTGCAACCCGGCCACACATGACAACGCACTCATTTCGCTTGAGTGTAGCGAATATATTGTCACCCACGATTGTCAGGCGTCCAACCGAAAGAAGAATAAATAATGAATTTTCTCTAGATCAGTGACAAATATACCCTGCTTGGGAATGATCCACCTAGCCATGCTGCCTGCCCGATTTTTGTCATTTCCTGGTTGTGAGGCTTGTGCTACATTAATCTTTTTAGAACATCTGGTCACCATTCACTTTGAATGCCACATCGTCAAACCCGTCAAATCACTAGTTGATCTTCCCAAAAATATTATGGGTATAAAAGCTAAGAGAAATGAATTCCTCCGCCACCAGACGTAATATTTCGAAGAGATCGTCTTATGTGATCTAATAGGAATACTCTGTCTGACATTCGTCCATACGAGTTGTCCTGGGTCTGGACAAACGTAACAGCCCTTGTATTTCACTCCGTCTTCAATTTCTTCAGCATAATCTAATTCGCAACGCCTATGCTTATACAGAGTGGTTTTCAGATACGAAATCCAATCGGTCTCTCCGTATTGACAACGATGGTCCAGAAATCTTTGATAGTAGGTGATTTAACTATCAAAAGAAAACAAAACATCCATCCCAACAGTCAAACAACCACTGGCCCTTTTCATTCATTAACTAATTTCCAAATCCATTATCAAATTCTATATATATATATATATCGATATATTGATTTCTATTTTCAAAATTTCTTAAAAATATTCTAACCCCTTAAATTTTCGAAAAATTTCGCCAGCACCTCCCCTGTACCGGTCAATTGTTCAAACCCCAACTCGCCTCTCTAGGCCCTTTCCATCCAAAAAGAAAATCAAAAAGCCAAGCGACTTGCCGATTCAGCGCATAAAACCTCATATGACAATTTAAACATGTACCTTTTTGTCGGGTACTCATTATAATCTTCATTCTTCCCATTCCACACCTGTTTAACATGCATACACCAATTCCCAATTTATTTCAATCAATTTAATTTTTTTTCAACTCAATTCGCTAATTAGCTCTTTTGCCTAATACACTTCCGATTTGAATATATCATAGTCAAATATAATTTAATTCACATATACACATGTTGAATCCCATTTCTAACTCGAGTTCCATATTTAATTTCGAACTTGAATTCATAAATCTGATTTACTTAATAAAGGTTTAATTCGATTCGAAATTCCATTAACTACTTTCTTTTCAAATTAGTTAATATTATACTGCAATCCAAAAATCTGGTTTTTATAACAAAAACCAGTTCATTTACTCTGCTTAAGTTCATATTTATTTGATAACTCAAATCCAGATTTTTCTATAAAAAATTGGATTTTATTCACTCAAAACCCTTTAAATTTATTAAATAAACCGTTATGGTTTAAAAACGATTATGGCACTGCTTTTCACAAAATTTGATTTTGACATAACTCAAAATCTGTACAACGAAATCAAGATTTTTCTCTTTCATTAGAAAACCTTCATTCAATTGGTCTAAATGTTTCTGGTTTCATCAAATTCCGACTTATATTGAGTTCTGTATACTCAATTGAAGTTCAAAATGCCAAATTACGAACTACTGTGTTGTGGCAAGTTCGTTTTAATTATAATTTAATATATAACATTTAAACTTCATTATAAAAATAATTCTAACTCCATTTTCAATAAATTGAATCCGTTATCCAGAACTAACTTAACAATTCAGATTATTCAAACTCGTCGATTATTTTATTCCACATTCACAACTCAGTTACATTTAAAAATTAGTTTTCTATATTTAATTCCAATCCCCCTGGGGTTAAATTTGATATAATCAAATTCCAATAAATTAATTCAACACCCTTTTCCATTACAAACAAATACCATCCCTTGATAATAGTGGAGTCATTCTAGTTGGGGTATTTTATTTACCTCTGAGACCTTGACCGACAACGTTCTTATCTTGAGATTGATAAAAGCTTGTAATATAAAAACTTGATTAAAATATCACCTTCTATTCCATTAAAAATATTGTTTTATAAGCCGTACTTATCTTCGAAAAACGATTTCCAAATTATCTGATGAAATTTACTTCATCACTTTTATAAACACTGTTTCTAAATTATTTCCGTATATTATATCTTTAAAACAAACTTCAAATTCGAACTCCATTTGGAACTTGATCCCTACTTTATTTTATTATTATAACTTATAAATATAACATCGCATCTATTCCATATTTAATTTTTCTAAGAATTATCTTCTTAGGATTCATAGTTCAAAAATATAATTTCTACTAAATATAGTTATATTTTCCTATCTGGAAAGAATTTAAAATTATAAATTCGACATAGCCGAATTTCAGAAATAAATCTACTAGGTTTATTTTAAATTTATTCTACATTCCAAACATTGGAAATGAATTTCATCGTTTCCTTTTGAAACGATTTCAAATTTATAAATCCCTTTTTAAATTCATATTCGAACTTAAATTTATAAATTATCCCATGAAAATTTCCCTTCTTTATATACTAACATCATTTGTAAATTTCATTTCTGGTTTTAAATCTTGAAACCTGTTTCTATTTTAAATTTCATTTGAAATCCAATTCCCGTTCTAGAAAATAATTTTCATTTTTCGATCCAGACTTGAAATAAAAAATTTAATATTATCAAATGATAATATTTCTTTCCATTTATAAATATCGTTTATAAATTCAATTACTTGTCTTTATTATTTAAATAAGTAAATATTTCCTAACCCATTTGAAATTCCATTTTTATTTCGAAAAGCTAATTTCCCTTTCTAAATTCAAATATCCCTTTTTGATATTTTAAAATATAAATATCTAGGGCCAGTGATATTCACACAAATCATCCATTCAATTCACATATCACACACATATATAAATATGTAAACAACAGTAAATAAATTTGAGGAATCCAGTTGGATTCCTCCAAACTGTTTTCCTGCATTCACAAATGTCAAACAACATAAATAATACCAAACCTGCTTAAAGGCAAGATATCGCGGTATAGAAGGTCATCCACTCATATATCATGGGGAGATAGGGTCATTCGCTAATTACTGCGGGCATCCGTTGATGGTATTGCAGGAAATCCTATATATATATATATATATATATATATATATATATATATATATATATATAATAACCACAATCACCAAGCCTAAATAACTAATATATATAAGCACAATAATTCATGCATGCATCCAAACAGCTAACAATTTATTTTTAACGATAAAAAAATTTAAGTGAGATTTACTCACCTTGTTTTTATTTGATGAAATAGCAATTTTGGTTTCGATTAAATTAAACACGTGTTTAATTTAACCGAAAATCCTCATTGGCTCCAAACTACTTCGAATCAATCCCAAAGCAATGGTTATTTCCATACGAATCCTATGCTTCCCATTTCATTCGATTTCAACCTAAATGGAACAAGATATCATGACTTTAAGCTACAAATTATAATAGTATCTATGATTTTAATTACAAAACTATTTTCTCTAATTACCTTGTATACATTTAATACAATGCTTATATATGTGTGAATTAAATGAGCTATATATATTTAACCAAACATCAGATTTTATCTAATAAAAATAAATCATATATCTTAATCTTAATTAATTTAAATTAACTAAATCTCTTACCTTAGGACAATGTCTTCTTCTTCCTGTGACCAGCGGTTACTCCATTGTCGAACTACCACAAAACCCATCAGGTTTTACTGCCTCGACCAACTCCCATTGACAGACCAACGTCTGCATTCTCCATCCCAAATACCACATCAATGTCATAAAACAAATTCATCAGCTTCATTTTCCCAAACCCTTGATTTTTGTTTCGACTTCATCCCATTCGAATACAGGTTTTCCTGAATTGCAATCCCCCATTAACAACTCCTCCAGACAACCGCATGTTCACTGTATCTACCACAAAAATAACACAGTTCGAACCCCTCTTCTCCAATATCCTGCTAAACTCGTACGTTCCCAAAACACCTACCACACCCCCCAGCATAATCCACTCCAGAAACCATCGATCCCATTTCTCACTTCATCAGAAGATCGCAATCACTTTTGAAAACTTGAAATCTCTTATCCCATTCGAAGTCTGGATTCCGCAAAAACGATCCCACAATCGAACTCCTTCCTGCAAAACCGCGACTACTCCAACGTTGGTTCTTCTGAAAACATCGTACTTCACTTCATCAACTGAAGATCGAAAACCCCCAAAATTTTCCATCGCGACTCCCTAATCTGCATCGCGCGCTGCTGCTCCACTCCCGTCGAACAACTTCAACTCTCTTAACACTAACTAAACCCAAAATATACTCCGACATCGCTAATCCCACCATGCATCGCCATAGTCGGAAACCCCTCGTCATACCCCTCGATAACGACAATCCCATCTCCCTTAAATCGCGGGCATCCTGGCCTTGTCGAGCTTCAGATTTCATGATGAAATTGTGTTTCCATTTTCACTTTCTTCTTTTTATTTATCTATTCTAGAGTATTTGTTTTTCTCGAAATATTGGATAAGAAGGAACGAAAGGGGATTTGGGTTTGGGATGCTTCGTATACTTTGGAATAAGGAGAAAACAAAGTCCCGACTTATTATATAGGAGCGAGAAGGGAACAAAGATACAGAGCCATTAAATTTCTTGCTTCCCTTCGTATTTAAATTGGGAGATAGAAATTCCGGCTCAAGAAGAAATTGGTCTGCGTTGGTGTAGATATAGGCCAACCATAGTGGTACACTAGGGTGGCTTCTTTTCTCCTAATGTTAATTATTTTATTTGAGTTTAAAATGTTCCAAAATATCTCGTGGAATATAACGCGTCATTCTGAACCGCTGACTGACGTATACAATATTCTGGACTCAATAGAACGGGTTATAAAATTTTATTCGATTATATAAAATAAGGAAAAACAAATTAAATTAGTGATTTAAAATTAAATTCAATTTAAAATATAAATTGATCTCAAATAATTAAATTCATCGATAATAAATTACTATTATCTTTCCAATTCAAATAGGATTTATATTCATCGACTAAATTGTTTAAATCCAGTTTTAACTCAACATTCAATTGGTGTCGTTATATTCGATATTAAAACATATATAAATTATTAAATTGACAAATTTAATAAAAATCCATTTATAATTCTAATTCAGTATTTAAAATAAATTTAAATATTCAATATTAAATGGCTAAAAATTCGGGACGTTACAGATTAGTTGTGACAACAACATCACAAAAGGACTGCAGATGGTGATAAGACATTATATCACTTCCATGTAAATCTTCTAATGTCAACATCTTCCCACTATAAGCAAAATAATACTTTAAAATAACATTATACTCAATTTGAAACAAGTTAATAATGTCCTTGGTCTTCATTAACGGATTAGCTTGAATATGATCATAAACTAACAATTTAATCAATTTACTAGATACAAGAGGATTGTTTATATCATGAATTCCAGCACCACAAGTATGCTCAGATTGAAATCTCTTTACAACAAAATAGCTAGGAAGATTGAACTTAAGAGAAGCACGAATCCTGAAACTACATTATTTTCTAGAACAAACAGTCATAACTCTTTCCTTATCATTCTTAAGCAAATCAAGCTTGTATCTAGTCTTCATGCTATACATCATCACATTAAACCTAAATTCAGTAACACCTCCTAAAAATTGCTGACCAACACCAGTAAAAACAGGTTTATTCAAATCAATTCTCAATAATTGCCTAAATTGAATGTTAGAATCACCGATACTAGCAAAGGAAGAATCACTACCACAAGAAACATTATCTGACCTTGCATTGTTAATTGAAGAACTACTATGAATGATCCCAATAAAAATAACCAAGTAATCCTCATGATTATGTGCAGCCAACAATAGAACAAATCGAAGATCGGAATTAGTTTCAATATTCCTCCTCAAACCATTTATAAAGTGATATAATTCAAATGACATTGAACTTAAATCGGTTTATTACCACAAACAACATTTCTCAACATAGCTATAGAACTATCAAAATGAAGACGTAAAGAAAAGTTATCATTCCCAAACTTCAACAGCACCAGTACACCAACATCAGCAGGAACACTGTTAAACATAGAAGAAAATCAACAATAATAATAAAAATTGCACACATATCAGCAATAATCAAATAAAGTGCACAATTAATATCTTCTACAGATTGTTGCTGAAAAACCAGCAGTAATAAGAAAAAATTGTACACATATCAACAATAATAAGCTAAATGTGCATGCATAAAATCTTGTACAAATTATTGCTGAAAAATTAGCATTATTCACAAAGAATAGCACACATATCAAATGATTTACAATTTTTTCCAGAAATAAACACAAGTGAACAATACACCATATCAACAATGATTCAATGGCAACAAAAGCATAATTTCCATCATCAATGATTCAATGCCATCAACGATTCACGTACGCAATAACTACAATAACTACAAAAATGCAAAATAACTAAACCAAATCCCTTCAACGATTCAATGCCAACAAAAGTTGATCAACAATTTCCATCATCAGAAACCAAAAACAAAAAAATAACTATAAAATTACCTGGAAGAAGAAACATCCATTAAGACAATCTACAAAAGTCGAATTAAATTGCAAGTAAAGTCAAGAATCAAAGATAGAGCAAATTCCAACAAAATCGTTAATTCTAGACGCCATGATCAATTAAAACCAACATTATTTTGAACGAGGGTATTTGTGGAAAAAGAATAGTCGAAAAAAAGATAGGGATCTGTGTGACACCCCACGTTCATTAATGTCACTCTTGATCATAATGCATTAAGTTTCATGAAGCGTTATAGGTAAAAAGAAATAGAACATCACAAGACAAATATAAAATAACAGTGGAATTTAAAACTTTATTAAACATAAATCATCATGGTCCAACACCCAGTTACAACATAAGTCTAAAATACATAAAACCCATTACATCAATTTAAAACTTTTGTCTTGTATAGAGCACAATAATATATAAATAGCATAGTCCCCAAAATATAGCCATATCAGAGAAGACAGGAAATCAAAACGGTACATTTAAGCAGCTCCAAGAAGAATGAAAGAGAGAATCCAAATCAAGCCTGAGTATTCCCACCCTGAGAACCTGGGGGGAAACGGAAGAGAGAGAAGAGGAAACAAAATGGGCCAGACATGAAGACTGGCGAGTCCAGTTACTTTTAGCTTATAAATAAGTAAAAACAATCATGATAGGCATATAAACTGGACGAGAGAGATAACAATATCATAAGACAGGTATAACAGAATGAACAGAATAGATTATGTTGTGCTTCACAAATACTTTTCTCTACACCAATACTAGTATAACAGAAACAAGATGATTCCTACAAAAACAGATGGCAGACTTAGGTGTACTTCTAATGACGGGTTTTACTCCCAATAATAATAACAGATAGCCCAACAGAAAAGACAGATGTTACCCTCAGCGAGAATAATGGGCTTCTAAAAAAGCAAGACTAGATGTACCCTAATTACTACCCCAATCGATCGGCTCCCTACCCTGTAGATATCCTGTGCTAGCCCCATAGTAGGATGTATCACTTCATAAAGTGGCAACGCTGTTTAATTTCGAGAGGCGCAGTCATCTACTGATGTCACAGCATCTTAATTTTCCCGAGCAAGCTTGACCCATGCACTCACATGACTCCGTTGGATCCCGCACTATCAACACCTCTACCTATATGAACCTTTTACAATCAACTCGGTAAGCGTGCCATGACCCCTACCTAGATCGTGGTTCCCCGTTTGATACCAAGACGGGTTACTAACTGAAACGGGTCCCACACAACAGATGATACAAGCTACCCCTTGGGCTTGCATCCCCACTACTAGGATTTTTGACAAGTTATGCCTAACAGTTTTACAAGGTTGCATAAACCCAACATGTAATACAAGTTAAGTTTGTTGGGATTTAACAAGATTAACTTAACCCCCACTGATTCAAGCAAGTTTACTTAACCCCTACTCAATTCGACAGGCTCATGTAACCCCCACAGATTTAAATAGGTTAAGTATTTCAGGTTAACAAGTCATTATCATATTTCCATTTATGGATATTTATGGACTAGACCTCTCACAATAAGTCTACCACTTGTGGATGCTGGATATGTCGAGCGATTCCGGGCAGACTTCTACCACATGTCGGACTTAACCTCGCCTCTTAACACTATTACGTATACATTTATGCACTAGACCCCTCACATTAGATTTACCACTTGTGGATGCTGGATTTGCCGGGTGGTTCCGGGCAGACTTCTACCAATAGTGTAATCTAACATCGTGTCTAAGCGCGGTTACAATTATAATTACTGTGAATTTAGGCATGTTCATTACTAAAAAAAATTCATGTTTATCCAAGTTTATACCCCAAATCCCAATCTGATCCACGATACAAGTTAATCCCAAGTTAAAGTTTTAGATCAAGGTATAGATTATGCCCCAAATCCCAATCATGTTTCACATTATAAGTTACGCCCTAATTTATAATTTCCAACCGTTCCCAATTTCGTACGTTCGCATATTTCAGTGATAAGCCTAGGCTCGAAGGTAGCCTAGCTATAAAAATAAAAAAGGGAAGGAGGGAGAGAAGAGAACATAAATAAGCATAATAATAAAATAGGCATACTATGTCAGAAATAGGCATACTAACTGAATAGGTATATGGTGACAGAAATAGGCATAGTAGCAGAATGGGCATATGATGAAAAATTAGGCATGATAACAGTATAAGCATATCAGGAATAGGCATATGAGAACTAATCAGTATATTAGATAAGCAAGTAATAGCAGATCTGATTAGATATGATTCAAGTTATTAACAGGCACTGATTTAGATCCAACTTATGAACATGTCAGGATTACTTTTTACATGTTTACATTAAAATATAACATAAACTCACTGTGACTGGATCTAAAGAACAGAGAAGTGATTGTTGATGCCGTAGAAGAGATTCTTAAATACGTATAACTTGTTGTTTCAGAAGAATAGGCTAGTTCAATTTAGGTTGGGGCAGCACGTCGTTGTCTCCATTGTTTTTGGTGAATAAAACAATGGAAATGAGGTCCTATTTATAGCCTAAGATCAACGAATCTAGTCAAGAAACGAGTCCACGTTCACAAAAATGGATCTGCACCAGATCTGATTGGGGTCGACCTAGGGGTCGACCCCTAGCGGGCTGAATTCCCCACCTTTTTCCTGCTCTTCGATTTTGATTTCTGGACTAGTTTATTTATATATATATATTATGCTTATATGTATACAAACTTCAAACCTTAATATCTTCTTCATACGATGTCCGTTTTACGCAAACTAGGGGTGTCTATCTTAAGCAGAATTCCGAGAAGAACGAAATGGCGCAGTCCATTTTCCTTAATTTCCAATATTTAATTAAGTATTATTTAGTTTATCATTATTGTGTTCTTTAAAATTATGGGGTGTTACAATTCGAAAAGAATATTTTAGAGCGGGAATATTTCACGTGAATTAAGTTTAATTTTAGGGATGTGGGCCTAATTTTCACTTATTAAAAATAGGAATAAATTATGATAAATCATAATAAATGGTATGAAAGTGATTTGAATTGTAAGAATGAATTTTTGGATGATATAAAGTCATTTTGACTAAATTAGCTGATATAAGCTTACTCGTAGCGCTATTTTGTGACGTTGATTTAGCGATAGTGTTTAATTCACTTAATTATGAACATGAAACCAAATCAATGATTTTGGAAGATGATTTCATAAGAAAATATGAAATGAAAATTTTATTTCGAAGAACTAGAAAATATTTTGAAGTGATTTGTTTTGGCCATAAGTTACTCATTTCTTATCCAAATTTAATAATTTTAGATGTTTTGGAAACCTTAGAGTGTTGACTTCAAATTTGATATTTTGAGTTGATGCTTGGAAATTTTCTAAAATTCGCTTATCGCTATATAGATGTTCAAAGAAATTTATAGAATTATCAAACAATTATCTTCTTCTTTTCCTTCACGAGTGGATGTTTAATAAACGAAGAGAATTTTGACGGCTTAAACCCCAATGTTTAAATGATTTGGAAAGAAAAAGTACTATGATTTGAAATTACTTGTGATTATTATTGTGAAATGATTTATCACTTCAGAATAGAAATGATTTGATATGTTACTTATGATTCGAGTAACCCGTGACTAAAAACCTGGGCAGAACGGGTATGTGCATGCCCCTTCGCGGGGAACATACCGTCTCTATTGCGGGAGAGACACACCGTGTGATGGGACTCCTCTAGGTATAAGAGAGACATACAAAGATTTATTATCGAGATAGGAAGGATTGACCCCAGTTGTCTTGTTCTTGAGAGAAACCTCCCGACTTGGTTGCATATATTTTAATATGCTTGTATTGTAGATATTTGGAATTTTCCAAAAGTGATTTGTTTTGAAATACCAAAGTCTATGACTTGATATGAAATAAATATCTAGTATTTCAGTGATTTGAAATGAAATGGTGGTTCTAAGTCCGAAGAGATTATTTTCAAAAGAATTATTTTTTAAAATAAATTAGATTTAATAAATCTAATGGTGAAGATCAAACTTGTTATATTTTGAGTTATTATGAAGTTTACTAGATTTGATAAATCTAAAAGTGAAGATAAAATTATTTCGGCTTTGAGTTATTATGAATTGGTATTCATATGGGGAAAACCCATTCCGTGTTATGCAGTGTGGTCCTATGAATTAGCTAATTTTAAAATAAATTATATCTGACTTGAGTTCTCATACCAATCCCATGATTGACCCGTAGTTTGTTTTTCCCATGCAAACTCGGGTGCCTATATTTTCCACATGCGCAGCTATTAGTTTTGGTTTTACAGATATTTTATTGATCAGGATTCTAGATTGAAGGCAGAGCTGTATCCAGAGTATTTGATAGTCTTCCGCTGAATGTAATTTCTATTTTCCATTGTGTATTGTTTTGTATGTATTATTCTCTGATATTTGTGGTGTACTCTGATATATTCTTGTACTCTGATGTGAAATGGTTGTAACAGCAATGCAATGTTCTTTGGTGTTTTGTTATGACGTGTTGTATGCCCAAAGTTAATGTTCCAAGGCTTTATGTCATTTTGGGTCGGACTTGTGTGGTTTACGGTCGATTTGAAAGGTGGGAATTTTTGTGCCATTACAGTTGGTATCAGAGCTTTGGTTTACAAAGCTTTGTGAAAACGACGCATTAGAACAAGATGAAAGAATCAACTGAGGTAGGATTAGTAACACCTTATAAAAGAAGGCTAATTAGATATAAGGTTAGTAATGCCCTAGAATGAGTTTGAAGAGTATTATATATATACATACATATATATATGAAAGAATGAAGTTTCGTATTCATAAAAATGAATTAGATTATGAAAAATTATATTTTATAATAAGAATTTGAGTATTATTTTGATATTGAGTTTGGACTATCGAGTATAAGAAGACTTTGAATATATGCCTGATCAACGTATATCCGAAGTCTCAAATATACTGGATAGATATAAAATCATACTCTAGTCGCTCGGGGATGATTCTGGTGACTGTTGCAACATCATCAGTATTTACTTTTGTGTTTCGAAAGTGGGATGTATATATAATTCCAATTGACTGATGTGAGGACCAAGAACTTAGTTAGAGTTTAATGTTTGTAATTTGACTTTGAAAATATACTTTGAAGTATATAAAAGATATATGTTTTTACAACATATTAATTTGGATAGTTGATCAACCTATTGATTGTTGTTTGTGATGTGTGATAATTAGTTAAACTAATGAAAAATTGGAATGATAAAACTAATATGAGAATGGAAGATAAATTGAGCCAAGTCAAATTTAATGTTGAATTGATTTAGAAATTTTTTGGGATTCGATATATGTATATTGAACAGGTTATTGCATGGAAGCTAAGAAGAGGAATAAAAATTGAATGCCTGACACAAAGGTACATGTTTACTGCATTAATTGAATGTGATAATTTTATGAGCCGATTGGCAAGCTGCTTGGCTTTTGGATTTTCTTTTTTATTGATGAGGGCCTAGAGAGGCAAGTGGTAGTTGTACTGATTGACCCATGTAAAGGAGGTTATGGCAAAAAAAATTCGAAAATTTAAGGCATTAGCCAAAATTTTGAGAAATTGGGAAGTTAATAGAGATTGAAAAAGTAAAAGAACTCAAGTAAGTTGAACGAAGGCTGAGTTGGTTAAGTAAACGATATTAAGTTCCGTCTTCGATTTCGAGGACAAAATATTTTTAAGTGGGGGAGAATGTAACGACCCATATCTTTAGTTAATTTAAAATATGGTTCTAAATATGTTTAAAATAATTTTTACATGGATAAGTGTGACTTAAATTTCAAAATTTCAGTAAATACTGAATTTGGACTTCAAAATAATTTAGAAAATGAATTCAAAATTGGTTCTGTATTTTACTGGGATTAAAACAAGATTAGTAAACTTTTAAAATCAATTTCAAAGGTAAATATTGAAAATCAATGATTTAATATTATTTCAATGACCTGAAAATAGACCAATTATGAAACAGTTTTGGATTTCGATGAAACCCCTTCCATCGGATCCTAAATAGTATATCATTGTTAAGTTTAAAATTTCAAGTCAATCGGAGTTAGTGTTCAAGCATATGTAATATAAATACGTATTGATAAATCAGTCAGAATTCAATAGCTTAAAAATAATTATTTTTCAAATGATCTCGCGATTTGACGAAACCAATTTTATTGAATCTGGAACGTTTGAAAATAGTAAGGTTTCAAATTTCATAATTTTTGAAGTTAATATATGAGCATACAAAAAATAAACGCGTATTAGGTCAACTTGTCAAAGCTAAAAAAAATGTAATAAAATAATAAAACGAATGGCCAAGAAAATTCCAAATTAGTAGAAATCTATTTCATTGGATCTGTAATTATGAAATATGTTAGGGTTCCGAATTTCGTATCAATCGGATTTACTGTTTGATCATACGAGCGATAAACGCATGAAAGAACAAAAACAAACTTCCTTTTGAACAAGTGCAAAGAGATACATTTGTTCTTCTTATGAGTTGTCAATTCCCTAGACCTCTCCATCGTGTTCTCTAGCTATCTCCCATCTCGCAATACCTCACTTTCACTTTCTTATAAAATGACACCATTTTTACACTTCCTTCCTCCTTAAGCTACCCTCCTCCTCCTCTCTCTAAACCACCACCGCCCAACTCCTTCACCTCCAACCAACTTCCACCCACTCCCCGACCCCCTCTCCACCTACGCAGCCCTCAACAGCCTCATCCCTATGTGTCGTAATCCCACATCTCCCCAAAACCCAAAATTCCTCCATTAAATCCCTAAATCACGCCTCTAAGCCAATTTAGCCCCAAATCTCCACTTCAAAGAACCCCTACTACCCACGCTTGGGCCCCACAGCCCCCTTTCGCCCCCACCAATGTGGTGGACCTCATCTATGCCAAGTCATGGGCCCCACTTAGCTTCCAAGCCCCTAAAACCGTTAAAAATTCGATTTTTCCTCTTTTGATTTCAAATATAAGTATAATTATATATACTGATAGCGGTTGATGATTTGGAGTGATAGTGAAGTGGTAATGAAATGAAAGCATCCTATATAAAAGATTGACGGAGTGGAACCCATGGTAAGAAATCTTACACGATTATTAAGGGCTAGTTTAAAATTAATTACTGTTGTAAATTGTTTGAGTTATATATTGATGTGTGATGGATGATTTGGGATCGTTATAGTGTCTAGTTATGTGTAGCATGATAGAAATATGATTTATAAGTAGTACACAAGTAGTTACTTGGGTATGTGACTCTTATAACTAATAGTTTTGACCTGGAAATTGACCTGAACCTTAAATGGTTACTGATTGGGAAAATTAACTAGATGTTGGTTATTGGGTTTGGGTTTGATCAGCATTGGGTAGTGAATGATATGATTGTGTTGAATATGTATGATTGTTGATGATTGATATCGTGGTTAATCTATTGGTTGGCAAACCTATGTGAGATCAATTGTTTAAGGCTTGTATGGTGTATATACCACGATATGTGGATTGGATGTGTGATATATATATAGTTAGTAAATAATTTGGAATTATAGTCGATTCGATTTTATTTATAAACCGAATTTGGTTAGAATAGGATGTGTCGCGCAACGACAGTTCGCGAATTTCGATCATTGAGTTCAAACTGACGTACCGGGAGATCCCACCATCGGATCCTCCTAAACGAAAACGTTAGGTCCGAAATGAACAGAGTTTTCAAATGAATCCAAGAATATTATGATCCAATGGTTAGATTGTGAGATAAGTCAAAATCAAATTTCTAGAAAAATAAGGATTTCGCAGTTTAAGACCCAAAACTGGATTTTTAAAGAATGAGATACTTTTAAATTATTAAAAATAAAAATAAATCATAATAAATGGTTTGAAAGTGATTTGATTTGTTAAAATGAAGTTTAAGATGATATAAAGTCATTTTGACTAAATTAGCTGATATAAGCTTATTCGTAGCGTTATTTTTTGACAATGTTGATTTAGCGATAGTGTTTGATTCATTTAATTATGAAGGTGAAACAAAATGAATGATTTTGGAAGATGATTTCATAAACTAATATTAAACAAAAGTTTGATTTCGAGGAACTAGATAATATTTTGAAATAAATATTTGAAGTGATAAATGGTTTATAAAAGGTGTTTTATAAACGAAGAGAAATTCAAAGGCTTAAACCCCAATGTTTAAATGATTTGGAAAGAAAAAGTACTATGATTTGAAAGTACTTATGATTATTATTGTGAAATAATTTATCACTTCGAGATAGAAATGATTTGATATGTTACCAATGATTAGGGTAACCCATGACTAAAAATCTAGGGAAAACGGGTATGTGTATGCCCCTCCATGGGGAACATACTGTCTTTACTGCAGGAGACACGCACTGTGTGATGTTACTCCTCTAGGTATAAGACGAACATAGACTGACTTATTATCGAGATGGGAAGGACTGGCCCCAGTTGCCTTGTTATCGGGAGAAACCTCCTGACTTGGTTGCATATATTTTAATATGATTGTATTGTAGATATTTGGAATTTTCCAAAAGTGATTTGTTTTAAAATCCCGAATTCAAGTATGATTTTATATGAAAGAAATATCTAGTATTTCAATGATTTGAAATGAATGGTGGTTCTAAGTCTGAAGAGATTATTTTCAAAAGAATTATTTTTGAAAATAAATTAGATTCAATAAATCTAATGGTGAAGATAAAACTTGTTTGGTTTGAGTAATTATGAAGTATATTAGATTTGTTAAATCTAAAAGTGAAGATAAAACTATTTTGGTTTTGAGTTATTATGAATCGGTATTCATATGAGGAAAATCCATTCCGTATTATACGGCGCGGTTCGATGAATTACCTAAGTTTGAAAATGAAATATATCTGACTTGAGTTCTCAAACCAGTCCTATGACTGACCCGTAGTTTGTTTTTCCCTTGCAAACTCGGGTGCCCATATTTTCCACATGGGCTGCTAGTAGTTTTGAATTTGCAAATATTTTATTGAGTGGGATTATGGATTGAAGCTAGAGGTGTGTCCAAAGCATTTGATAGTCTTCCATTGAATGTAATTTATGCTTTCCATTGCGTACTGTTTCGTATGTATGGTTCTCTAATATTTTCGGTATACTCTGATATATTCTTGTACTTTGATGTAAAATTGTTGTAATAGTAATGAAATGTTCTTTTGTATTTTGTTCTGATGTGTTGTATGCCCAAAGTTAATGTTCCGAGTGTTTCTATCGTTTTGGGTTGGACTTGTATGGTTTTCGGTCGATTCGAAAGGCGAGAGATTTCGAGCCATTACATTATGTGAACCCATTTGGTTATGGAAGTGTCTGGTAACTTTTGTAAATACCATTGTAATCTCTAAGACTCATATTTGAATCTATTTTTCAGTTGTTTAAATTCCTAAATATAATCGGTTTAGTAGCTAAATATTCCATTTGGGTGTGTTAAAAAAGTTCTTATTGAAGATTAGAATAACGAATTAAGTATTAATTAAATGGCTTAAGTTGATTTAATTATTAAGATTAACTTTATTAATTAAGTTTCAATATTTTTTATCATTGATTAATAATGGTTTAAAACTTAAGACCTATTTTACTAATGACTTTTTAATTTACTAATTACCTAATAATTGTGTTTTTAAGAGTATCCATACTTAAGTTATAATTAAGAAGTTATTTATGATTATTTTAGTTAATTACGTTCAGTTATTGTTTAATAACCTATAAATGGATTAATTATCATTTAAAACTATTTGATTAAGTTATAAGGTTAATTACTTATTTAAAATGTTTTAAATACTTATTTAGTTATTAATAAAGGTTTTAAATTATTGATTAATTATCAAATAAAGATTATTTGGATCTTTATATTATTTATTTAGAGATAAACTATTATTTAATTATTTGAAGGTTAAATAAATACTTAATTATTTATTCTAAGGATAAATAATTATTTAGTTCTTATTTAATAGTTATGTATTATTTAATTAATAATTGTTTAAGATTTTTATTATCTTCGTTTAAGATCTGATTAAGTTATTTCATTTTATAAATAATTGTCTTAAGTCAAATTAACTTATTAATTAATGATGTTTTAAAGATAACTAATTGTTTTAAATAAGGGATTTAAATTAATTAATTGTTTTAATAATAAGTATTAGACTTATTGATTATTTTTAAATATAATTTGAAAGATAATCAATTTATTCACTGATGAGGTTCAGACTTAAATGGATTATTTTACTGGATATATTCAATATAAGTAGTTGTGTTTTGTAATTCATTTATTAACTAGTAAGGTTCAAGTTAATTAGGTTAACTTAAGATAATATTTAACTATAATATTGGACTTGAAATTGATTTAAAGTTAGTAAATAAATTTTGACAAAAGGGATTCATTTTAGTGAAATAAATCAAGTTAAATGCGATATGAATTCATGAGAGGACGAAAAAATAGATTATAGAACTTATTTTAGGATATATTTCATTTGGAATTTGGCCAACTTAAGTTAGAAGTTTTGTAACGTGGGATAGTAACTTCTATTATTCCAAAGATGATAGTGATGTCGAGTCAAGGTCTGAGAGGAAAATAAATACCCCAACTTGAACTACTTCAATTTTATCTGAGGAATAATATTAGTTTGAGATCGAGAGTTGATTTTGGGAATTTAATCATTACTTCCATGTATGATTTGTCACTTAAAAGACAAAGGTCTTAGAAGGTAAATAAAGTGATTGGGTTCTAGTAACCCACCAACGGAGGATTTGAAACAAGAAACCATTATAACTTGTTTTGAAATACATACATATATATATACACACCAGGAGGTTAAGTATGTGATTATTTTGAGATAGGGGATTTTGAATTAATTAATTAAAATGAGGCTTAGTGATTATCATGGGAAACAAACCTTTGATTGTTTTGTACGTGTTTTATTTTATACTTGAATAACTGACTATCAAATCTAGACCAAAATCTTACTTTGAAAATATCTTAGGGAAACGTTAGTGTCATACGTCACAGTCATCCATGTTAATGATTCACTGTGCATATAAACCTCGTTCAGTTCCCTAAAGAGAAATGATAATTAGATCCGATTATTAACGGTTAGGAGATGAACTCCGTAGTTATCCTTGTCTACGTATTTTCTAAAGAACCAGAGTTGAGTTTACCGGAAACTTTCAGTTGTCATTTCAAAAAGACCAGGATCGGATCAAGTATCTGAAAACCACTTCAATCCAGCTGAGCGGTGAATATGGAAGACTTTGAAGATGATAAGATCAAGGAAAACTTGAAGACTAAAGCTGGAGGTGTAGACCTACGAAGCAGAAAGGGATGTTTGTTGGTGTTTATGGTTAGCTACTAGGATTATATTTATATCAGTAGCCCCTACGTTCTGTAGTTCTACATGATGCAAGTACTTCTTGCTACTAATCCAAGGGATTATTACGGATGGGATGTGGTAAAAGAGCACCTTCGCTTTTTTCATGTTCCTATACAACTTGTATAGATGAACGTCCGACATTGCATTTTATAGATCACGTACATTAATTTTTACAAACGTACATCTGTTTGGTAGAGGAGAAGGCAACTTCCCTTAGCTTAACACCCTTCTCTGAGACGTATGAACTCAACGGTTGTATCTTGTGGATGCCAATTAGTGATTGACGGAATGGTGATGTGGCATCCGAAGATGGATATGTGTAATGTATAATGAAAGGTAAAAACATAGCCTCATACCTCATCAACCGGTAATGACTAAAACAAGGGATATGCTTCAGGGCTATGTGGGTTGCAACCATTAGGGTATTGTCATCACCTGATCTAGATTCGGTATTGACCTTTTTGTATGCATTAGATTCAGTGGTTGCTGATCATAATCATGGTGATGAAATATTCGGTACTATCCAGAAAGGTGTAGGTTAATCCTGATTTGTAGGGAGTCCATGCGAGGCTCTCGGTATACTTTATCTAGTGAGGTGCCGTAACAGATGATACCCCGGTGCCTAGTCATTGTATGGAATCCAAACTCCAATATGACCTTGTACGATTTTAGTTGTATTCCTATTATGCTGGAATTTAATAAATGTGACAATTTCAGCTAAGATTCCTAAGTATTTGTATCATGACATTACTATAATATCATGGGATTTTCTATAAAGTGTTTTGGTTGTCATAAGGTAAATACACATGCCATATTTATTTGTGGTTGTGTCTTACGAGAGTTCCATTCTTTGGAAATATTTCTAAAAGTTAGGAAAGTTGTTTGTGATTTGAGTTTTCCCACACCAGACCCATGTTTGACCCGGAGTTTTATTTTCTTTTCCCTAAATCACTTGGGGGCTCAAATTTTCATGAGCAGCCAAGTAGTTCAGGTTTTCATGGATGCATTTGGAGCTTAGAAGAGGAGTTGGAGTCCAAGAAGTATTTCTGTACATTCTTATTTCCGTTGTGCTATTGTGTTCTTGTGATATACGTGTAGTTCATACAAGTTGTTATAACTGTCCAGTTTTCTACTCTGATGATAGTATATGCATATTAATTAAAGTTCGTTTAGTTTACAAAGAATTGTTATATATTATATTTATCCGCTAGGATTGTGAGATTATGTTCTACCTTATTTTTCTTTAACCCCTGATGATTCGATTTTCCAGCACCTGGATGTTTGGCGTGCTAATACCGTGGATGTATTAGGGTCAACTCTAAGGGTCAAAAAAATAAGTCATTACATTAATATTTTACATCAGCTGAAATTTATGTTCGTTACAATCTCCCCCACTCAAAAAATTTCATCCTCCAAAAGGAACGAAAAATAAAAATAAATATTTTAATAGATTTCAAAACAGTTAATTTTCAAAGCATTTAAAACTTGTATCTTATTTTATTATGTAGAAGTAACATAATATTCTGATTCCATATAATTTGTTTTATTATCTTAAAGTTGAAGATACTTTTATAACTCGAAGTCTTGACAAGTTTATTTTCATTCTTACAGAATTTATGCATTTGTTGATCAGGCGCATGTCTAAAGATCTATAAGTACATAACAGGCTTGTTTCAACATTCAATGAAAATACTTAAAATATTTGAAAATAGATATGGAAAACACACTCCTTCATGGATCGCACTTACGTGGTGGTTATGTCGCTATCCCCGTGGAATCACTTGTAACTATAGGAGTCAACGACACTCGACTTACGCTATGAAAATACCTCATTGATCACATCACGCAAGTGGTTACATCTGATATTCCTGCAGAAACCAGTAATACTGTAAACAATCACTGCCTTTGATTTATGCTATGAAACAAAACCTGATAGATTGCAATACGCAAACGGTTACGTCTGCTATCCTAGAAGAAACCAATAGTATTGCAGGAAACCAATGCCCTCGATTTACGCAATCGATGTCAAATAAATGTAATCAATTCGAGTTGAATCCAACGCGTGGACTTTGAATGTGATCCAGCGGAGTGAGATCTTAAGTAAATTTACTGAGTGAGCGTCTTACGTGATCCTATAGAGTAGGACCTTGATTTCCGACAGAACTACCGAGTATGGTTCCAACGCAATCATACCAAGTAAGATTGCGATTTTCAATGGAAGGTACTTCTCGTATCTTCAATTTCAAAACATATGATACTACATATAGTATTTTTCCTTTCGTAATTTCTCGTATATCGTACTTATATAGAACTCATTTCCATAAGTTTTCTAACTTTCCAATTCGAATTCTTTCAAATTTGTAATATCGAATTCATTACATTCTTATAAAATTTTCATTTTACACAAGAATCAAATTTACTCAATATTGAGTCTTTGTCAAATTCAAATTTTTTGAAAATTAATATATTCCAAACTATTTCAGCTTTACACTTATATAAATATAAGATCATTAATATTCAATTTCTAACCTTTAAATTAATAGATTGGATTCGTTTCATGTTCAAGTTACATGCATTCTTGATATTTTCCAATATTTCTCAAAGATCGTTTCATAAAAATTCAATTGGGGAATTTCTATATAACTCATACGAGCTCTGTTTATATCAAGTCTATGATTCCAAATTCGATTTACTTACATAGTTATCTGTAAGATTTCTCAATTTCGTAAGATAATTTCCATTTATAAATACTCTTTACATATCTATTTCAATATATATTTCACACATATATTTAAGTATTTATATTCAATATATCCTTGCCTTATTAACATTCAATTTGATTAACATAATTATTCCATGTTCAATCAATATTATTCTCAAATTAATTATATCGTCCTTCCAAGTACAAGTTATCGTTTACTTAGAATCATTCCAAAGTAAATTTCAAGGTTAGTGAACTAGAGTTCCATAATTTAATATTGTATCTTTAACAAACAAATTTCATAAATCACCACACATTCTTACTTAATAACATTCATCAACAATCAATGTTAATCAACTTGTTCAGGTTCAAAGATCTCCACATCGAACAAGGATGTTACATAAATTCTGAGTGTACCTTATGCTCAATAGCCTCAGGTATTAGCTCAGTCGATTATTCACACTACCATGAGAAATTTTAAGTGTCATTTACCTAACTTCCAAAAGCCAACAAAAAGTTATTCAATATTTGTTAAGACTCTTACGATGTGTATATCATCTGTATGCAATATCAACCCGACCATTTGTTCGATCATCTATTTTCTTATCCAGACTAGTTTTGATAACTCAGTTACTCTAGTGCGAACTCCAATCTAGCTTCTTGAGTTCCTAGTAGGTGATGATGTTTATAACTGTTCACCTCCATTGAAAGGAGTGGTACATTTCAGTTCGACATGGTAATTATCTCCCCAATACATAAGATTGTTTCGTATCACTGAGCATATCGACTTTGTTGCTTATTGAGTGGTACTTCCGATCTAGTTTTCTGGCACTCACAATGTGTTTCAAGTCTCTCAACTTTGGAAATGTCTACATGATATGGAATTTGTCATTGATTTTCGTGCCTTAGAGGAGCTTGAGGTCCCACCATATCTATCTTTTGTGCAAAACCTCGTGCACGTTCTTGCGTTAAAGGTTAAACGCCATTTGAACAAGAATGTGTTGTTTATGAAGATTCAATGGCGCAATAATCTCAATGACTACACTTAGAAAACCAAAGAATTTATCGAGTGATTTTATCCTAATTTTCTACCATTTCATGTCGAGGGTGAGAAATTTTAAAGTCAATCTTATCTATTTTTTTACTATTTCTTTTGTTAATGGAATAAATCGAGTTGAATACAGCTCTTTTTCAAGGAATTGTGGTGGTGTAATTATTATAAAGGGGGAGTCTGAAATAACCTTGGTTTTGCGATTACCTATGATAAAAATAACAATAACAATAAATAATAATAATAAAGAATATGATTTATTAACTAAGAAGTAAATATTATTTGGGGGTGTATAATTTTAAATAATCATCTAAGTTAAATTCAAGATTTGGGCTTTGGAGTTGATATGTGGAAATTTGGAGAAAATAGTTGTTTAATCATTAATATGGTTAATTAAGGAAGTTTGGGAAAAATATATCCAACTTGTTTTAAACAGAAGAAAATAATATTAAATATGTGGAAATAAGGTTGTAAAACTTTATAATGCATAAATTTTGATAAAATAGGAATTTATAACCTTTCTATTTTTCACATTGCTATAAATTGCAATATATGTATGTACAATGAAATTTAGGAGAAATTATGGTTTCTTAAATATAACTAAATTGTAAAAAATAAAATATAATATAAATATTGACGAAAAATCAATATTCGTGTATCAAGTTAGTTTTAATATGATTTTGCAATTGTTCATGCCAAAACATTGTGTTTTACACAATATTAGTATAAAAATTGTAAGTTTTGTTCAAAAAAGTGTGAAATGAACATTTTAACAAAAAAGCAAATTTTAAAGTAAACTTGCTCAAATTAGTGTTTAAATTGTTAGCAAGAGTTTTGAACATGTTTATGTACTTTTAATAAAGTTGTATGTTAAATCCAAAAATGATTCTAACACCCAAACTATTGGCAATTCTAACTGAAATAAAAATAAAAATAGAGGGAACACACGATTTATAGTGGTTCAGCGTTAAAGAGCCTACGTCCAATTTGAATATCTTGGATTGATGATAATAATACAAGTACAATAATTGTTTTCACTCAATCTCACTTTTACAATGAATAATTTCACTTAACAATCCTTGAAATGTTCCTCAAGAACTGATGATGTTTTGATTAAATTGATGAAATTTGGACGTAGCAGGAGTTTGTATTAAGAATTTGCCAAAAGATCCTCCAAATGATGTTCAATGGTGTATTTATAGGAAAGAAATCTTCCCTAGAGGATTTCGGATCGGATATACGTGGCATGAATTCAGTGCGTTTCGGTGACGGGAGCTTAGGAGATGACGCCAGCGCACAGCAGTTGTGGGTGAATGTGGGTTAAGTAACCGCTCCGCACTTTTAGGGGGTCGCGGAGATAAGTTGCAGTCCAATCGCCTTGGGGTTCGGATCGGAAATACAGAGAAAAAGGGGAGCGGGTCAGATACTTCCGAACCGAACCGATTATGCCTCCACACTTCAACTTTCTTCTTCATAATATATGGGTTCGGTTCGGGTCTCTGAAACGATCCGAGCCTCTGATATGCACTCTTCCAGTCAACACTCTCCGTCAAGTGGTCCTTTGGTTTTGTGTAGCCTAGTTCACAAAATAAGCTAACATTTTACCCTCTCGAAGTGCGCTTTTATCGAAGATGAAGTGTGCTTCGAAATAATCTATTCATTAATTTCTGAATTAGCATCATTGAATAGTTGCACCCACTCATTTGTAGAGATGTGTTACTTTATCAAGTTGCATCCTTCGTTGTCTATAAATACATCGTGAATACATAAGCTTCTTTTGTTGTTTGAGATAGCTTTGAGAACTTCGTTTAGTGTCCAAGTGACGATTCCAGGTAAGCTTTTGTATTTTCCTTATTGGATTCACTTAGCATACTAAAGTAATATTAATAACCTTGCTTTGGTTCTGATCGGATCCATCTAACCTTGCCAACTTCTCAACACTTTCACGCTAACGGGCTCAATGGCTATGGGCCATCTTTCTGTCTTGGCCAGAGAGGGGTGTCACATCAGTGGGAATACAAGGAGCCACTTCCTAAACACATAAATTTACTCCTCCCTCGTCCCTTACTCCTTTCCTTTATTTCCTCCCTTCTCCGAAATCACGCGTGAGAAAACCCCAATTTCAAAAAAATTCCCGAATTCCTTCTCGTTTTCAAATCGAACACATAGGTAGGTTAATAGCTTTAATTGATCTCCGTTTCAATTGATTTAACCCAAATTCAAGAGCGATTTGGATGATTTGGCTTGCCATCCTATCCAACTTGGCACTGCACCCCTTGTCCCTTCGCCATCGTCGTTGATGGTCTCGTCGCCACCTCGAAATGGCTATGGAGGAGATCGAAGCCAGCGTTGGCTATGTCAACTCGTAGATGTTTCGTTAAGAGTTGATTTTCTGGCAAGTGCGAAGAGGATTGGTAGTGTTAAAAGAGCGGAAAGGAAGAAGAAGGGGAAAGCTAGACTGGTTCAGGTTGAATTTCTCAAAGGGACAAGGAGGAGGAGCCAACTGTGGAGGATGATTTTGGTTCGGATTGGACGACAGTGCAGGGAATTGATGTGAGGTCGGTTCGGATCGGTGGAACTTCTTAAAATAGGACATTAGCTTCTAAGGGTGGGCTTCGATCCGAATAGTTGTTAGTTAATTTTGAATTGCTTTGAACTTGCCAGATTCAATTCGATCCGGCTCCAATCCGATCTGAATCTGTTTTGTTCCCATCCCCGAACCGATTGCATATGTGGCGAGCGTCTGAACCGATCCGAATGTAAAGGAATAAAAATCTGATCTGATTCACGCTTGTACATCATGTTACACAACCATGCTATAAATGACTTAGACAATACTAAGCATGGTTTGTGATTTCATGAACAGTTAGGATAGAGCCTTACAATCATGATCGAACTTTTAAGACTATCATGAACACATAACTGCTTCGTCAATATCTTGCATTGCATTCTTATATGCTTACTTTGTACTTCTTTAATTCTGTCACTGCATGCACGTTGGCACACACATGTACGGGGGAAACGGGTAATTTTACTCTAACTCTGTTACTATTTCTTCAATAGTTTAGCAGAAATGGCTGAGAGACGCTCATCTAGATTAGCAGAACGAAAAGATGCTGCCAGATCATCCGAAAATCCACTTGTTGAAGACATATCTTCCTCTTTAGATTCGGGTTGGAATAGCACAGGTCCAGACTGTGAGATAGGAAGTCACGAAAGCGATGTATAATCAGGGGGTAATGTCTTTCTAGCTGAGGAAGAAGAAGGAGGGGTAGGAGATAACCGCGCCTGAGATGAGTTTGGGGATGTTATTATCTCGGAACCGCCTAAGATTTCAGTCGAATCAATGATCGACGATGATAGACTCGCGCGGATATGTCTAAAACACGGGATCCTTCGTAGGGATACAAAGTTGCCCTCGAAAACAGATCGTCCTCATAACCCACTGGAAGGGTACGTAGCTATAACCAGATTGATGTGCCTAGTTGGGGCAATAACTCTATTTTCGCCGTTCGTCGTCGATTTTCTGAGACAACTATGGATTGCCCCCATGCAACTTCATCCCAACTCCTATGCTTATTTGTATACTCTGTACATAGCATACCAAGAAATTTTAGGTGTAAAGCTTACTTTCGAGGATGTTCAATTCTTTTACAATTTCAAGCATCGAACCAATGACACCCCGTCTTTTGCATACTTTGAATCGGTGCCAAAAAGGAAAATTATCACCATTCCGTTTAGGAGCAATGTTAGGGACCCGAAATCTGAATGGTTTTATGTTAAGCAGCAGCCCGGGTGTACCAGAAGATGGCTTAAGTCAAGTAAGGACCTTGGTCCTTTGATTTTTAGTCCCAGCCTTTATAATAAATTCATTAAGCATTTCTTATTTTCACTTGCAGTTCCTAACACACCATAAGAGAAGCATCTGGTGCAATTTTATCGTTTAAATCGGTAACTTAATGGTGATAAAAAATTCTTGACAATCAAGGACTGTTTAGTAGATGAATATCTCCATCGGCATCGTCTAATTGCTATAACTCCTAGCATAGGCCACGGGGAAGGCCCTTACGTGTACATACCTTCAGTTGAAGGGCCAATCGACACTCCACTTGAGAGGGGAGAAAGTTCAAAAGATCCAACAGTGCCCTTCGTGGATCCTCCTTCTCCCTCCATGACTCAAGATGATATTTTAGCAAATATAGCAGAAAAAGATAGAGGCAGGTTTATTACTCCCAAGGATGCTGCTACTCCCAAAAAACCGATATCTTCAAAAGAGTTTTCGTTAAATGCTCCTCAAGGAGATGCTGCTAATGTGGATGATTATACATTTCAGGGTTTAGGAAATCTTCCCTTGCCCAAGACCCTTTACACCTTAGAAGATTTCAGAACGAATCCCCTGACCTTTACTTCCTCAGAAGAAACCACTCCTGTAAAGGCTAAGAAGACCACACATACTAGCCTAACTTCAGGCTCTGGTTGGTCGGAGGGAATATCACTCAGGATGCGCACAACACATTAGCACTGCACGTCACAACACTTATGCTTTGTATAAACATCAATCCTAAATTCTACATACCTTGTTTTGCAGGAACCATGGTACGTCCTCACTACTATATCAGGAAAATATGTGCCAGTGTGCCCAGACATGATTTCGATATTGAGCCTGACCGTCACCGCGGCAGCGATGACAGGAGGCATTATAATTCCAACCGTCCTCATTCTTCGCGTTATCGTTCTCCTCACCATTCCAATCCAGATAAGTGCAAGAGCCATCAACATCGTCATGAAGGGGACAAACAACCTTCCAAAGACCCGACTTCTCCTAAAGAGAAGCGTCCCCAAGAGAGGCCATCGTCGAAGCACGTTGACTTACAGGATAAGCCTAAAGTCCCTGAAAAGAGGTCAGGCAAAGGTGATTTCGCTCTATGCCGATAACAAGGCAAGGCTAGCAAATCTGGAAAAGCAATTTCTGGATCATTATTTTGATCGTATGGCATTTGTTCTCGCGCTTGAACCTATTCCTTCGAATTGGGCTGATGATGCTAAAGCAAAAATTGATTTAGTGGGCAAGCAATATACAGAAATGTATAAATATTCGCATAAGCTTTCTAAGATTATCCAGGATCTTATCACTGATATTGGCCACATGAAAGAAATGGTCGATTAAGATGTAAGCATTTTGAAGAATTCAGAGAAATATTTGGAAGATGCACAAGCTCAGCTTGCTCTCGCTCAACGGGATGCCGACAGCTACAAAAAAACAACGTGAAGAACTATAAAGACATTATCACATGCTCTTGGATTCTCATAGCCAAGAGCGCTTAGATCTAAAGAAGCAAGCTGAGGATGCTAAGTCTGAGTGTGTTAAAGTACAGTTAACTTGCACTGCCCTTGAATAGGAGAAGGCTAAGCTAGATAAGAAAAACACTGATTTAGCAAAGCGAAATGCCAAATTGGAAGCCAAATTACTTGATGCTGAATCTAGAGCAGTGTTGGCCAAGGGGAATACAGGCACCGCCCTTAAATCTGTCGAAGAAGTTCAAGAGAAGCTCTCCGCGGCCCAAAAGGAATTAGATGGCTATGGTGAACTGATAATAGTGTTCTTTGCTCAGGTGATCCGTTGTCGAGACATTTCTTGGATCGGGGGTTACCCTACAACTTTGGTTTATGTATGGGACCAAATCATTGAATGGGAGAAGAAAGAGCTCAAGGAGGATTCCATTGACGAAAACAAACTTATGGAGAAGTTCCTTATGGGTGAGGAGCTAGTACGTCTGGCCGAAGGGCGTCGACTTATTGTTGCTGCTATGGAGGAAGAGAGACATCAGACCAAAGGAAAGATATTATTGCAACCGGTTCTTCTTCTACTTCCCCCGGTGCTACCAGAATAGAGGGGTGTGATCCCGAAAATCCGGGAATTCCTAAGCCATCCCTTTTGTCTCCTATACCCAAATTGGCATCAGAGACTCTAGCCACCCTAATCGAGAAATCACCTGAAGGTATCTCTACTTTTTCACCCCAATTTGTCAGGGCTATTTTGACCTTTCGTCATATTATTGGATGATCAATTGAAGATCCCTCGCTTTCCCAACAATTGTCACCTCTCGTTCTGTAGGCACTGAGCTGATTGAAAAGACTGATGGGTAGTAGAAGATAGTTATTGATGAGAAGTCTGTCGAAGAGACTCAGGAGAAACGAGATGAGGTCACTGTTGTAAAATTTGGGGGGGGGGGAGCTGAAGGCGAGAAGGAGGAGGCAGCCGATAAAGCTCTCGTGCCACCCAGTACCGAGACTGCTCACCCGGGGAGATGATAGATGCTCTGAAAGATGATGGCGGTGGTGATGGACATGAAGAAGATGTTGATGTTGTTATAACTGGGGATTCAAAGAATGTCGATGATCTAACTTTGGCCGAGAAGAAGGCCAAAAAAAATAAGCGTATACAGTTGAAAGCCGAGGAAATAGATCCTCAAAGTTTTAAACCTCTTGCGATAGTACCTACTGAGTCAAGGTTAGTTGTTTGACTTTCAACTAGATCAATCACTGAAGAGCTTGCTAAGAAATCTTCTACTGATCCCAATGCTCTAGTTCTAGGCAAGAAGAAACCAAAGCGGATCCAGACCGATGCTGAAAAAGAGGAGAAAGAAAGACTTAAAGCTGCCAAGAAAGCGAACTCCACTCCAAACTCCAAATGAGAGGCGGTTCTATTTTCATTTTGCATGTTCCTTGGTCCGCCGTTGTTGTAGCGAGTGCGGCCCTCACCTTTGTTTATTAGTTCTCTTGTACAAACCTACACTTTTGTTAATAAAGTAGTTTGTTTCCCACTATGTCAAATGCTTGCAAGTTCGTCGTTTGTGTCTATTCGTGTCGAGAAATTAACAAACATAAGTAATGACTCAAGTCACCATTGCCATTTCCTGTAAATGCATAGACAGATAAAATAACATTCACAGAAATTTCTGTTTGGTTAAATAAAATGAATGATCATAAAATGAATAATTGACAGTAGGGTGCATTATATATATATATATATATATATATATATATATATATATATATTCTCCCAATCAATCTTGAATATAGCACTGGGCTGAAGCTTGTTCGAGATTGATTAAATTGCCCTTAGGTCTTGTTGGTGGGGTTACAATTTGTTTTCATCGGTACACACTCTTTGTACCTTTATACTCTCCTGTCGTCTGCTCATGTTAGAGTAGATTCAAGGCGGTCTTTTGTCATGGTGACCATCACGCCTCGAGGATGTCGTCTTCCCGTCCTTTATACTCTCTTTCGACTCATTAGATTTAGAGTTCGGGACAACATCTTCCCATCCTATTTATGTCGTTAGGCAAGTGGTCATTTCATTTGCTTTCGTATTGATTCAAATGTATGATATTCAACTTATGTTATGATAAACACAGGAAAAAAAACAAGGTTGAACGGGTAAAGTAAATCACACACAATATTTTATAGTGGTTCGGCCAAGTCGTGACCTACATCCACTTCATAATCTTTTGTTTATATTAACCAGACTTTTCTAGGCAAGTCGTGCCTTTTTACATGGCCTATAAAACAAAAGAAAATATTACAATTTTAAGTCAAGTATCACCGGAAATGTTGGGCATTCCAAGCTCTAGGAATTTCTTCGCCATCCACGGCCGCTAACTTGAAAGCTCCTACGTCAAGTTTCCGTCGGATGGTGAATGGTCCTTCCCATTTTGGGCCTAAATAAGCGGGGGTAGAAAGACTCGCTTCAGCACCAGGTCTCCAACTTCGAAAGTCCTAAAGCGAACCTTTTTGTCATAGTAGTGTGCCACTTGGTGTCGATGCCTTGAAGCATGCAAATCCGCTTCGTCCCTCTTCTCTTCAACCATGTCCAGGGACTCTAAAAGGAGTGCTTTGTTCATCATTGGGTCATAATACGTCACCCTATGAGAGGGGACTTCAAGCTCCACTGGAATTACCGCTTTTGACCCGAAGGAGAGTGAAAAAGGATTATGACCAGTAGCCGTCTTAAAGGTTGTTCGATAGGCCCACAAGGCTAGCGGCAACTCATCAACCCACATAGCTTTCACTCGCTCCAACCGCCTTTTAAGAATAGACTTAATGACTTTGTTTATTGCTTCGACATGTCCATTCAACTGCGGATGAGCTATGGCGGTATATCTCTTATCAATTTTATACTTCTGACATAAGTTTCTAAATTCCTCGCTGTTGGATTGGGTTCCATTATCAGTTATAATGGTTTTCGGTATCCCAAATCAACAAATAATATTTCTGACCACAAAGCTTATCACCTTTCTTGCTATGATCGTGGTTAAGGGTTCGGCCTCCACCCATTTCGTGAAATAATCCACGGCCACGATCGCGTATTTAGCCCCTCCTTTGGCAATCGGTAGGGTCCCAATAATGTCTAATCCCCACATTGCAAACAGCCATGGACTGACCATTGATTTGAGATGCCTTAGGGTGCTCTTAGAACTTCATCGAATCTCGGGCATTTGTCGTAGCGTCGTGAGTGATCAGCTGCATCTTTATTCACGGTAGGCCAAAAATAACCATATCGCAATACTTTCTTTGCCACAGTTTGACCCCCGGTATGATCCCCACACTCACCTTCGTGAACCTCTTTCAATACACGTTTGATGTCGTCGTGTGCTATGCACCGCAACAGAGGCATAGAAAATCCTTGACGATAAAGGATGTCATCCTATAAAATGTATCTTGCAGCTTTACGTGTTACAGCTCGTCTCTCGCTTTTCTTTGACGGGGGTATTCCGCTTTTAAGGAAGTTCTTAATTGGTGTCATCCATGACTCCCTTTCTGGCTCAATTTCCATGGCTAATTCAACTTCCATTTGGTCAAAGCTTGATGATTACAATGTCTCTTTTGGAACCATTTCGGCTTCTTCAGGGTTTTCAGAACTTGCTTGCTTAGCTAGTCGATCTGCCTTTTGATTTTCTGCTCTCTGAATGTATGTTATACTGTAATGCTCCAGGTTGCCCAGTAACTCCTCAACTTTTTCAAGATAAGTAACAAGTCGAGGTCCCCTGGTAACAAATTCCTTTCGAACTTGGCAAACAACTATTTTGTAGTCACAGAATATGTCCAATGTTTTTACCCCTAATTCCTTCGCGAGTTTCAGCCCGGCAATCAGGGACTCGTACTCGGAATCATTATTGGTGGCGGGAAGTTCCAATCACAGGGCGTAGTAAATGGATCATCCTTCAGGAGTGGTTAAAACAACTCTAGCGCCGGACCTTCGATCGTTCTTGGCCCACCCATACATAATTTCCACGGACTAAGATCTAACTTATGCTCTGAAGTAACAACTTTGTCATCCACTGTTTCATCTTCAGGTTTTCATGAATTCTGCTTTGAAGTTGGCTAAGGCCTGCCTCCTTATTGACCTCCTTGGTTGAAAATTCAAATCAAATTGGCTCAACTCGATATCCCACTTAAGTAATCGCCCCGATGCTTCGGGTCTTTGTAATACTTGCCTTAGAGGTTGATCAGTATATATGACTATCAGTTGAGCTTGGAAATAATGACAGAGTTTTCGAGAGGCAATCAGGAGGCTGTAAGTAATCTTTTCTATTCTTGGATAATTGCGTTCCGCAGCTGCTAACTTCTTACTTACGTAATATAATGGCCTCTGGACCTTGTCTTCTTCATGCACCAAGGCTGTGCTAACAGCATGAGATGACACTACCAGATAGACGAATAGATCTTCATGATCCATCGGTTTCGACAATATCGGGGGCTTCTCCAATAAGTCCAACAGATTTTGGAAGGCCTCTACACAGTCGGGAGTCCATTTGAAATTACGTTTTCCCTGTTTGATTAAATCAAAGAATGGGACACACTTGTCCGTGGCTTTGGAAATGAATCTTCTTAATGCAGCAACCTTCCCTGCCAAGCTTTGAACATCCCTAATCTTTTGTGGCTCTTATATGTTCCTTATTGCTACTATATGGCTAGGATTAATCTCAATCCCTCTAGAACTTACGGTGAACCCGAGGAATTTCCCTGATGCAACTCCAAATGAGCATTTTAAGGGGTTTAACTTCATCCTGTACCTCCGTAGGATATCAAACATCTCTGCTAGATCTTGTGCATGACTGGAGGATTGCCTGGATTTCACGAGCATGTCAAACTTCCATGGTTTTTCCAATCTGATTATAGAACATTCGATTCACCAGGCGCTGATACGTGGCTTCGGTATTCTTTAGTCCAAACTGCATTACCACATAGCAGTACAATCCCAAGTAAGTTATAAAACTCGTGTGCTCTTGATCCGTCACATGCATGGGGATCTGGTTATACCTGAGTATGCGTCCATGAAGGAAAGAAGTTCGTGTCCGGCTGTTAAATCCACCAACTGGTCAATCATAGGAAGTGGGAAACTATCTTTTGGACAGGCCTTGTTTAAATCCAAAAAATCAATGCACATTCGCCATTTCCTATTTGATTTCTCGACTAAAAAAGGATTTGATATCCAGTCGGGATACGTTAAATCTCTAATGAACCCATCATCTTTCAACTTCTCCATTTTTTCATTTAGAGCTGCCGACCTCTCCGGGCCTAACATATGCTTCTTCTGTTTAATGGGTGGATGCTTTGCATTGATGCTCAATGAGTGACTCATAACGGAAGGAGATATCCCACACATGTCAGCATGAGTCCAGGCAAACACATCCAAATTTGCCTTTAAAAAGTAAGTCAATTCCTTTGCTCGAAGCGGATCCAGCTGGGATCCAATCTTCAATACCTTCGTTGGATCAACATCATCAATGGGGATATCCACAGTTGTTTCATTGGCGGTCGCCTTTCGGTCCTCAGGCTCTTCGTCCTCTCTGGGATCTATGTCCTCGGGCAGTTCTCTGGGCGACTCCCTTGGGGCTGGTCCCTTTAATTGCTATGCTGAACCCTCCTTTGCAGGGGAGGAGGTGTCTTTAGTTTCGATGCTTAATCCCTTCAGCAACATCTTCAATTCGGCCATGTAGCAGGCTCGTCTAGTGGCTTGATCACCTTTCATTACTCCCACTCCTGCTTCGGTTGGGAAGTTTAGCAATAAGCACCAGGGCGCAATGCAAGCCCTAAATTTCGCGAGGGCTGGTCGGCCCAAAAA
The DNA here is from genome assembly GCA_030737875.1 of Allium sativum. NCBI lineage: Eukaryota > Viridiplantae > Streptophyta > Magnoliopsida > Asparagales > Amaryllidaceae > Allium > Allium sativum. The sequence goes on along the minus strand of JASFAX010002689.1, from coordinate 5,620 downwards.
AGCGTTATAGGGTGATTCGATGTCCAAAACTACAACTAGGAGAATTCTCACTCCTTGACGATCTCCTTGTCCTAATGTCACTGACAATTCTACATATCCCATTGGAGCAGTTGATGCTCCATTGAAGCCACGTATCCATCCCTCGCAAGGCTTCGTCTTTCGTTTCAAGTTTCATCTGATCAAACGCTTTTTTAAAGAGAATATTAAATGACCTCCCAGTATGTACCAACACTTTGTGAACCAGAGCTGGACCGATAGTAGTAGTAATCACCAATGGGTCCTCTGTGGGTGATTCAATTCCAGAATCATCTCTATTACGAAATATGACATCATCTAACATCGTTTTCAGTTGCTTCACCAAGAAAATGTCTTCGAGGTTGCTACACTCTCCCACTCAAAGGTGCTTAACCGCATTGACGTATTGGTCCATAGCCCTATAACTATAGGGAGCAGGGTGAGGTCCTCCCACTATAGTATTGATAACGATTTCTTTACCTTTTCGTTGAGAGGTGGGCTTAGGAGCAAACTGATTTTGATTCAGGGCTTGCCCTCCTTGCCCCTGTCCCTTGGGGCAACCTTGTATTCGTCTAACTTTCCTTCCCGTGGCAGCTTTTCGACAACGTCTCTCATATGCCGACATTCATTAGTAGAATGTCTGTGGGTTCCATGAAACAGACAAAAAATTTCAGTTGCCACCTCCTTCTCCGAAGAGTCTCGGGGCGGAGGCTTTTTATATTGTAAGACGTTGTAAGTATCCAAGTAGATGTTTTCCAATGTGTCATTCAGTGGTGTGTAGTTTTCAAAGGTTTGGAATCGAGGCCTTTTGCCTGAGTTACTTCCTCGGTTCATATTCCTCCTATTTCCGTTTTCATTCCTGTTGTTACTTCCTTCGTTTTTGTTACCAACATTTACCTCGACTGTCCCCGAACCGTCACCAGACTGCTTCACAGCAATGTCACTTTGAATATCTTCTCTCGAAGCTCCATCAGATTTTCTCTTTCGATTGGCATATATCTCTTCTCGCCGTAGATGGATATTTGCCTTTTCATAGAAAGCCTCCCTAGTCAGTGGTGGCTTCCCAGCTAAATAATCTCTGAATTCAGTATCTGGATCGACTCCTTCAATCAAGGCCATCAAAATAGTTGGTTCGTGGGGATCCCTTATTTCAGTAACTACTAAGTGAAGCAATCTAAGTATGATTTCAGAGATTCTCCAGGGGCCTGTTTAATTCTGGACAGTTCGATAACACTTTTACCTCTTCGGGCATGGAGTCGGAACTGTTCCATAAAAAGCTCGCTTAGTTCTTGAAAACTCGACACCGATCGTGGAGGAAGTCGTGTAAACCACATTAATGCAATATCTTCTAGATATATTGGGAAGGCTTTACATTTTACAACGTCAAGTGCAGCTGCAGCGTTCATATACCATGCATATCTCATCAGATGTTATTTCGGATCTGTTCTTCCAGTATATCGATCCATCTATGGCAAATTGAACTGTCGAGGGAATTGGAAATTCAGGATGTCATCAGTAAACGGAGTATGACTGCGTTCAATACCCCAGTCTTCATTGGTATATTGGCTACTATCGTCCACGATTTGACGCACCATCGCTTCTACTTCCGCGTTGGTTAAAGTCGGTGTTTCTTTCTCTCCTCATGCGCCTACCACCTACTTCAGGTGACCCCTTTGGGTTTCAGTTGGTAACAGAACCTCCCCGTCTCTTGCAGTCCTTGTCACTCACAGGACGAGCATGCTGAAGGAGTTGTCCATGGGTAGGATTGGTAATATTTGGATCCCTGGGGAGAACATGTGATCCTCGCATTGGTAACAGCTTTGGTTCCCTCAAACTAGGATCGTCGGGTCCCAGAACACGGGCTGCATCCTAACGGGACCCCAATGATCCGAATGTCAGTTGGTCCAGATTTTTGGACCTTTCGTATGGCCTCCTTTCACGCGGGCGCTCTTCATCATAGGATGATGAATGGTCCATAGTATGATGACGAACTGGAGAGGAAACCCGTTGTCTGCGAAGTTCGCTTATTTCTTCATTCATAACCCTCATGTTTACCCTCATGTTTTCCCTCATGAGAACACTATCGCGTTTGTGATCCTACAAAGCATCCCTAGTGCTCTCAAGCATAACAAGCAGGCAGGAAAATTCCTCATGGTTACGAGCGTAGAAGGTGTAGGCTGATCATCAGTTGCCACAGCTTGCATCGGAGCATTTGTAGAGGCTCGAGTAGAGGTACCAACTTCAGCCAGATTTGGTTCGGATCGGCCTCCTTCTGCCTCTGCTGGTCGGATCGGTAGAGAGCTGCCAACAATATTCTGGGAAGTAGATCGGATTGGCTCGGAGCATTTGGTTCGATTCGGAGCTTGTTCAGATAGAGTTGGAGATGTCCTACCAGATCGGTTAACTCCTGAACCCTGTCCTCTTGACCTAATTACAACCATAGCTTGATGATCTTCACCTACTATACTTTCCCGTGCATTCTGCACTTCTTTTCCTTTTTCCTTGGTCATAGTATTCAATTTATCGAAAGCTTTTTTGAAGAGAATTTCAGAAATATTGACTGTATCGACTATCTTCTTCGGATATACAAACCCAAATAGTAGAATGGTAGCCCAAAACGTAGAGAATTCATGACTTCTCAGTGAAAGAACCAAAATGTTAGATCCAAGAATGATTCTAACACCCAAACTATTGACAATTCTAACTGAAATGAAAATAAAAATATAGGTAACACACGATTTTTAGTGGTTCCGCGTTAAAGAGCCTACGTCCACTTTGAATTTCTTGGATTGATGATGGTAATACAAATACAATAATTGTTTTCACTCAATCTCACTTTTACAATGAATAATTTCACTTAACAATCCTCGAAATGTTCCTCAATAAATGATGATGTTTTGATTTAATTGATGAAATTTGGATGTAGCAGGAGTTTGTATCAAGAATTTGACAAAAAAATATCCTCCAAATGATGTTCAATGGTGTATTTATTGGCAGAAATCTTCCCTGGAGGCTTTCGGATCGTATATACGTGGCAGGAATTCTGTGCACTTCAGTGATGGGAGCTTTGGAGATGACGCTAACGCACAACATTTACGGGTGAACGTAGGATGATGGGTAAGTAACTGCTCCACACTTTTAGGGGGGTCATGGAGAGTAGTTGCAGTCCAGTCATCTTGGGGTTCGGATCAGAAATGCAAAGAAAAGGGAGCGGGTCAGATACTTCCGAACCGAACTGATTCTGCCTCCACACTTCGGCTTTCTACTTCATATTATATGGGTTCAGTTCGGGTCTTCGAACCGATCCGGTCCTCTGATATGCAATCTTCCAGTCAACACTCTCCATCAAGTGGTCCTTTGGTTTTGTATAGCCGAGTTCACAAAATAAGCTAACATTGTATAATGATAAAACTGCAAGTTTTAGACAAAAACAATGCAAATAATGTCACTTAACATAAAAAGGCTTAAACTGATCACTATTGGCCTATAATCTTTAGTTAAGACAAACAACAAAGTGATTAAGGAGGGAAATGTCTGGAAATTCATTGTTGTACTACATTACCAGTGTAACACTTCTTCTTTTTCTTTCTAAAGTTATTGTAACGAAAAAAACTCTAACAACAAACTCTAATCATAAGCTGAAATTAAGTTACGAAACCAAAGTATAAACAAGTAATCTTCTCAAAAACATGAATTTATTGATATTTGTTTCAGAAATGTGAATTTTCTTTTATAGTGTATTCAATCTCTATTTCATGTATCTATAATCTAATATATAGGTGTTTAAAGCTCCTACAAGGCCAAAATCTTAAGTCTTTTGCTCCTAATTTCTATCAAACCATTACTGAAACCAAGTTAGTGAATTAATCTCACATATCTACTTTATACATGATGTTGTTGATTTGTAGATTTTATAGCATGATCTGTGTCTCTGTAACATAAAACTAAGTTTTATGTTTGCAGTGAAAAACTTTTTCTCTATCCAACTTTGTGATGCTGTATCTTGCTTTTTCATGCTGAAATTGTGTTTGATCTTTTTTGGATGTTAGTATTGTTGATGGAATATGTGCATTCAATTTTTAGGTCATTATGACCTCTATAACTCATAGAAAACTAGCTTAGAACTTTTTATAGAAGCAAAATAAGCTCCATCTTAACATCATGTGTTATAGGTCAAACCCAAACTCTTCAAGGGTTGAACTACAAGTCGACTTGGATCAGCCTGTGAAGGAGCATGGGCTGACCTATGTATTTTGTTTGAACGTGATTTTTTGCTCTTGTTTCCATATACTTTCAGGCTATTTTCTGAATGTCTTGTTGGTGATTTTCTAATTATTTATGAAGCAGTTTTCTATGTTATTTTCTTAAGGCTTGATACTATAATGAATGGGCTAACATTACCCCTAATTTGCACTTAATATTGGTGAGGTTTTTAGTGAATTTTTTGTATTGATTTCATGAACTATTTCATGAGATTTCTGGTAAAGCGCACGTTTTAATAAATGATTTTTATAAGGAACTTCTGTGTATATATATATACATGTATATATGAATCTCTCTGTCGCTTTGAGGCAAATATTTTTCTATATTTTTTTTTTAAATAAAATTGTCGTAAAGCTATATAATATACAATATTTTACAATATACAAAGATCTTCAAATAAAAGATTCAAATGATTTTCAAAGTAGGTCTATAAGCTCGTTTTCTCGAGCTAAGTAATTTCAATATATACAATCACATGTTTTTGCGCATTCGAGAGGATGAAAAAGTGATTTAAATGATATAATAAACCATGTGTTTGGAATGCATAGTTTTAATTCCCGACTCATTTGATTGGGGGATTGTTAAAGGGACTCCATTATTAGTTAAGGGGGGAGGGGTTAATTTTGAGGGTTCTCCTTCATATATGTAAATTAGTAAGGGGGTTGTATATAAAAAATATGCTAAAATACTTTCCCAACTTCTTACTTGTAATCTTCTACACATACATTCTCGATGTTGTTTATAAATATTCGACCAAAATTTATGATAATTCAAATTCAACCATCCATTTCCAATACGATATTACGTTTGCTTACCTGATCCGATGCCTTTTGATCACCAATAAAATGTACTCACTAATTAGGGCATAGTTTTTAAGGTTACATTAATAAGGATTATATGGTTAATATTGGAAATTTTATAAATATGTTTAAGAGGGGCCTAATTTATTTTGACCCCCCTTAACAATTTACAATAAATTGAAATTTGGACTCCCTTTAACCAAAAGTGGAGTCCCTTTAATAATCCCCTTTGATTGAATTTTTTTTTAGTGTTTAATTAACCGACCGATAGTAAACCAATAAATAAGAATGTGTGGTATAGGACGCACTTTACTATTATTAATGTTACAACTTTGAAGGTTGGTTAAACATATTAAGCAATATGGTCTATCATAGTATATATATAAGGTCGAACAAAGTACTAGACCTTCAGGTGAACGTAGAATATTGACCTCTGGGTTAATCGTAGTATATAGACCTTTGGGTCGATCGTAGTATTTAGACATTTAGATCGATGTAGCATTCATACATCTCGGTCAAACATTGTATTATGCACCCATAGC